>JBBPKY010000453.1:0-21254 GCA_038089495.1 Xerocomellus dryophilus
GAGCCAACGTTCTGCAAGTCACGTGCATCTGCCTGTCCAATCGGGTGACTCGATGGATGTAGAAGAGGATGGCCCGCAACGCAAGCGCATCGCTAGACGATGATCGATTAGATGGGCGGCCCGTCCTCGTTCCCCCGTGCAATCGATATGGTGTCTTCACCGTGTAGAACTCAATACAGTGTTGTTTGTTCCAATAGTTAGTTTCGTTGCATCCCACCCTCCACTCCCATGAGTATAATCATGACTTTATTATACACCTTCCACATCTCCACACACTTCATCCGACGTTTCCAGCATGTCTTGTTAGCTACCCGAACCTACCTCCCTGTGGCATCCATGTCTCTCCTTGGTTAATTATCATGTACCCCTTCTTTCATCCATGTGATACCAGCGAAGTCAATATACCACCCATTACCATTCACTTATAAGGTGTGGAAATGTTCGCGGGTAGCTCGTCGCACAGACTTCCGGTGCACAAGTACAAGGACCAAGTACTGTGGCGTCCTGGACGAGCTGTGCTCGTAGTATACTCTATATATAACCGATTCTACTAGTACCATTTCGAGAACAATTTGACTCCGGGCCATCTGATGATTGGGAGGCGAAGAATAACTTGCACATTCACACATTGGGCAAACCCTGGACCATGCGGAGTCAACGGCCGGTGTCCAGCACCTCAACATTTCTCATAAATTTGGCAACCCCCTCAGGCTGTCTGGTCACCAGACTATTCCCAAGATATGCCGTACACGATGGCGTTATCTAGGCGCTCGACGGCACGCTGGATTGATCCGGTACCACCCTCCCCTCGTTCTTCGAAAAACATCAGCTTCGAGCGACCAGAATGAAATACGAGTCCCGCAAGTTCATCGATCTCATCCTCGAAACGACTTCCAAGTGGGCAAATTGGGACCCTCCGAGGGCAATCAAGGTGACCAAAATCGCCGTCGCTCCTGTCACCGTCAGTGACTCTGTTCAATCCAGGTCGGCGATTTCGGCAAGATCGACAGACGGACGGGAGAGTTCGACTGGCAGGGCAACATCTACGACCAATCGTTTCAGCGGGTCGCAGACTCGCTGGGGATAGATCTTCGGGATGCAGATCTTCAGCCCGTGACGCAGGAAAGGACTGATGATTACATGGCCGTGGCTTCGCGCGGGGTCGCTGTGAGGGCGGGCGATCTATCCGTTGATGTGTGAGTGGCATTTTTGGCATAGAGCTGAAGCTTCTTGTGAATCCTGAGACGACTAACTGTTATACCAACCTCACAGCGGCGTGCAGGACGTGGCTGCTGTCAAGTTTCAGGTGAACTGTCAATTCGAAAGCCAGTGCGGTGCTGCGCTGGTCATGTACAAGCCACAGCTGTCGTATCTCCCGAGGGACGAGCAACTACCGGTGCTATTGAAGAAATTTCATTCTGTCCTGAAGGGGATGTGCATAGTCACCGAAGTTATTTCATGCCCTGCCTATATCTTGGTCATGTCCACTCAGAGTGAGTTGTAGGCAGTTGGAGAGAGAACCCCGAGGTGACTAATAGCAGGTATAGAAAACAAGACTTTCTCTGCGTTACTTGATGCCAGTGTACCTGTTTTATCGGGCGTCGCGGCTGTCGGGGGAGGAGCCAAGGCGGCTTGGAGCACGGATGTGGTTCACGGCATTTGCCGTTCTGGACACGACACTTTGCCCATTTATTGCCCATTGTACAAGCTGAAACAGCCTCCCCCTTCGTTCTGGGAAGTCATTTCTGGCAGACGCGACGATTCAAAGCAGAGCAACTTGATTGGAGAGTGAGTCATCTTTCAAGTCCGCACTAAAACGTCCATTCAATTCGTTTTAAGTTGGGAAGACGCCCGGCCACCATGGGACCCCCTCAACGAGGAGGGCGAAGAGGATGAGGTATACGATGCTGTACGTTACTGGCCCCCAAGGTCTATCTGGACTCTGATCGGCGTAAACTACAGGCACTCGAAGGAGAAGAGCTTGACTGGGAAGATTGATGCTGGAAAGGACATGCAGAAATAACTTTGTTGCATACTTCAGTATACCCATCCCCGTGTCACTGAGCTGTGGATTTGTAGGTCCTCCCAAATTGCAATAAACGAGTTGTTTTCATTCGTGAACGTCACCTAAAGGTATCGTGTATCATCATAAAATGGTTGTCGCCAAACCTGCTTTCATACTTGGGAGGCTAACAAGCCTCCCAAGTGTCACGTAGCTCATCTGGCCTTTCTCAGTTTCGAAGGCTTATATTACAACAATCATTGCACTGGAAAACATCATCGGCACCGCTTACCACTCGTTACAGAAGCAGGAATCGCAACACTCACCCTGAACTCAAATCCCAATGTGGATGAACATGATTCGTTCTTCAAGAGGAACCTTCTTCTTCGCCAACGCCAAGACACCTCTGTGCAATGCACGAGCTGCCTTTGTACAATCCATGACGCCACCGGCACAGAACTCTTTGTAGAATTCCGGCACGAGCATGTATGCTATCGCGTCGCTGATCGTCCATAGAGTCCCGATCACGCTCTTGACCCCCGTGAACTGCAGCCCGGCCGCCAAGTGAATCATTTCGTCTGGCGTCGCCTCATCTCCGACGGCGGTCTGGCAAGCAGACAAAAACGCAAATTCATGGTTCGACAGGTCGGCGTTGATGATGTCGAGGAGCGAAAGCTCTCCGTCCGCCATCGCGAGGTGGGAGTTGAATGGGGTCTCAAAGTCTTGTTTTCCGTGACAGGAGAAGTGGATCCAGCGGTTCGTTTGCAACGTACGAAGTGCTGCGTCTCTGGTGGAACCGTCGCTTGCGAGCTTCGTGAACACTGTGGCAGGAGGTGGGGGCAAAAAGCCTTGTACAATGTCCGCTTCGAGGTCGGCGAAGAGTAGTTCTTGGTATGGCCCCGCTGGCTTGGCCTGAACGATGGAAGAAAAGCAAGCAGAAGGTGAACTCTCTCTGGTCCTGCGAGCCTTGATTAACGCTGAGAGAGATGGAGTGTAAGACGATACGTAGAGGCGCTCCAAATCTCTCCCACCCCGTCGGTATTGACCAGCAGCGTGCAATGGAAATGCAGTGAATAATGATGTGGGGCACCACCATATCCGAGAACCCTTCTTCAAGATGCTTTCCAGTTCGGCAGCCACAGGACTGACGACAGTGTCCCACAACTCCCGCAGAACCTCGATGATTACATGAGAGGTTGTAGGTCTGGCAAGGACAGATAGGTCCAGCAGGATCTCTTCGCCATTATTGGATGTTTTCTGGTCGGGGTGGGACGCCCGAGACCGCCAGGCACCAGAAATAATACTCGACTTTTCTTCCGCAACGGCGGAAGTGGAAGTTTCCCTCCGAAGTTGATCTGCGATTACACCCAACCTTTCCGAGGTGGTGGGAAGAGAGATATGGATGGGCGACTCGTCATGCAAAACAATGATTGCATCGCAGGAAAGGTTGCTAGCGATCAGAATGATGACAGGGCCCTCGCGAGACCCTTGTTGAAGGTCCGAGAACAGTGGTGGTAAGAGAAACCGCGAAAAGCCATCAAAAGCTCTAATCTGCTCGACGACTTCTGTCCAACTATCTAGGAGGTCGTTGTAACGTCGGATTTTGGTCTCCGTAGCAATCCTGTCTGAATGGTCTGTGGGTGACGAGTCGTCCAGGTCGGCGGGATGCTGGTTTAGCATGTTACTAAGGTCCCGAAATCTCTTCGTAAGGGGCTCCGCGCCAGGGTGTTGAAAGCAGAGGTCATCTAATGGTGTGCGAAAGCGTGCCATTTGGGTCCAGAGGAGAGCCCTGCCCTGCTCGACTAGCTCCACGGCGCGAGGAATGTCGCCACGACGAAGCGCACATGATGCTGCATCGACAGGTAAGTTGGTGGGAAATTTCTTCATGGAGAGATGGCGAGACGAAGGTGACGCTGCCATTGAGATATAAGAGTCTAGGAGCTGGAGTGACCTCGTATACGCATCGAGAGTAGAGGCATGTTGAAGGGATTCTGCGGCGCGAGCCCATTTAATGGAGACTGCAGCGCGGAGGGCGATGTTAGCGGGTTTAAAGCTGGTTGCGGCATCAAAGTACTTCATGGCACTGTGTAGATACTCTTCAAGATGATCGGCCTCATAAACACCCAGGTAGATTTTGGCAGCTGTAAGGTTGACTTCGGCTTGACGTGGATCACCAGTGGAACAGTCAGCTAGCGCAGTCTGGCAAAGTCGCAATGCCTCCTCTAAGTCTTGCCTGTCACCTCCATGCATGAATCGCGTCCAAAGAGATTCTGCGAGGTCTGTCAATGTTCCTGCACGATCTGCGTGTCCCGCGGCTCTGAGCTCCAGTGCCTCTCGCTGTAGTTGGATTGCCTCATCAATATCTTTCTGGTCGTTTCCCAGCTGAATGGACGCGTCCGCGAAGCGTTGCAACAACATCGGACGATCTATGTGTCCAGCAGGCATCAACAACAGTGCCTCTCGATGGAGCTCCAATATTTCATCAGAGTCGCCCGTGCGATCGATGCCATCGCCCCGGAGGAAGCGGATCTGCAACGAGAGAGCAGCTGCGAGATTGCTCAGCGTAGTCGCACGGTGCGGATGTCCAATAGGACATAAATCTAGTGCCTCCCGTAGGTGCTGGACCGCTTCAAGAAGGGGCTTCTGATCTAGAGTTCTCCCGGACGATTGCAAGAGTGCCATTGCGAGGTTGGTTAATGAGCGCGAGCGATCTGGATGTCCAGCCGGTGTAAACGACAGCGCATCACGACGGTGCTGGATTGCTTCATCAAGGTCTTTCCGGTCGCCTCCCTGTCTGAACCATTCGAGGCTTGTAATTGCGAGGCTGCTCAGCAGGACCGGCCGGCGTGCATTTCCTTGTGGTAACGATTCCAGGCCATCTCGGAGAAGCCAGGTTGCCTCCTCGAGGTCTCTTTCATCACCGTTATGATCAGATCGTGTCCAGAGAGCAACCGCGAGGCCATTCAATGAACTTGGTCGATCGGGGTGACCCACAGGCCTCAGCTGTAGGGACTCTCGATGAAGTTTGATAGCATCGTCAATGTCTCCGATGTCACCTCCCAGCTCGGAGAACCGTGTCCAGAGAGCGTTCGCCATGTTGTATAGAGCGGTTGAACGATGTGGGTTTCCAACAAGGAACAACTCCAGTGCCTCGTGGTGAAGTTGGATTACTTCGTCTATGTCTCTCTTGTCACCTCCCTCCTCAAACTTCCTCATGACAGCAACGGCAAGGTTATTCAAGGTACCAGAGCGCCCTGGATGACCAGTAGGTCGAAGTAACAATACTTCCCGATGAAGCTGGATGGCATCCTGAAGATATTTAATCTCCCCGAATGCCTCAAATCGAGTCGAAAGTGTGGTAGCAAGGTTATGCAATGCAGTGGACCGGCGTGGATGTCCCACAGGGAAAAGTTCCACGGCCTCCCGATGGAGCTGGATGGCCTCATTGAGAGTATTGCCATCGCCGCTCTCCTCAAACTGCGTCAAGAGAGCCGTTGCAAGATTACTCAAGGACGTTGAACGATCTGCGTGTCCGGTCGGTCGCAGTAGTAATGCTTCTCGCTGAAGTTGAATCGCCTCAGTGAGATGCTTGCTATCCCCTTCCTGCCCGAAAAACGTCAAGAGTGTGGTTGCGAGGTTGTCCATAGAGACAGTTCGGTCGGGATGCCCGACTGGTCTAAGGAGTAGCGCCTCTCGTTGAAGCTGGATCGCGTCATCCAGATCATTGCGATCGCCCCGTATCCGGAACCGCATTGTGAGTGCAAACGCGATGTTATTCAAAGTCATAGGTCGATCTTGGTGCTCGACGGACATCCCTCTCAACACCTCTCGCCAGCGCTGAATGGCTTCGCCGAGATCTAGTTCCTGACCTCGGTGTTCGAAGCGCGTCAAGAGCGCAAGCGCAAGGCTGCTCTGCAATGCATTCCACTCGGGATGCCCTGCGGCGTGGAATACCAATGCATTATGATGTTGGGAAATGACCTCGTCCAACAGAGCTGGGTCATTTCGTTGTTTGCACTGCCCGACTACGTAGTCCAGCTGGCGAAATGAAAACGGTAGCTGCCAGTTAACCCTTCTGGCAGGGGTCACCCGCCCTCCGCTCCTTGAGCCAATCGTTTCGCTTGCTATGGCGGGCGCAGTGAGAGTCCGAGGAATGACTGACGAAATCCAGTATTCAAAGCTTTCAGGGTGCGACGCCTCTAGGACCCTAGATACGAGCTTTTCGGATTTGTTTGCATCTGTAGTATCGTTACGCTCGTCGAAGCGAGACGAAAGGGCAACAGCAAGGTTGAGGAGTGAGGTGAAATGGACAGGGTGATCATCAGGGAGAATGTCCAGTGCATCTTGGTACAGGGATACGGATAGGTCCAGGTCGGGGTCGGCTCCCTTAGCTTGATACCTGGAGAGCCTGGCCATAGCCAAATTAGAAAGCGCTGCGCTGCGCATTGGGTGATCGGCAGGGCAGTGTTCCAACACATGTTGGAATTGCGCAATGGCTTCTTCGAGACATGACTCTTTGCCATCTTTGTAATAGTTAATCATATGTTCATGTCCGATATCGGTGAACTTGGCAAGAGCGAGAGAGCCATCAGACTCGGTCTGCTCCGATTGGATCAGCAGCTATCGATTTGGAACTGAAGGATAAACCCCACGAACAGCAGTAGGAACGCAGGCTGCGACGGCATTTACTTCTTGAGGCGATACGAGCTTCATGGTCATCTCCAGAGAGGAACACGGGGATAAAACTTTTATGTCCTTTCGCAGGAAGGTTATTGCTATAACCGTCTCAGTATTGTGCATAGACCGGACTTTGAGAGACGCACAAAAAGAAGCATCGCTGTACTTTGTTAGCGTGCCGAGATGAATATTGAATTTGCGCAGTAGGATTCCGCGTCCGAACACAGGACCTGGTTCGAAGAATGCGCAAATCTGGAACTGGACTGTGCACGATAGATCCAACGGCCTGGGTAATCGATCAAGAGTGCGATCGGGAAAGGAAAAAAAAAAAGAAGAAAAAGCTCACAGCAAGACACGATCTGTCCACTCGCACACCGTTGTTCGTCCATCCAACGACGTAGGATTGGTAGACGTTCGATATTCCTCGTTTCCTGCAAGTACACTGACATAGAATCCAGCAGGAATTCGGCTGAAACCAGCAGCAATATCTATTGCCTTCAATGCTATTTGAAAAGAAATTTGCTTTCAACGGCAACCCAGCATCATTCAGCCCGAGATTTTGCGTACTCGTAATCACCACCCGATGGTCCGTCATGTACTCTGAGTTGACGGAACTGTCGTGCGGGGGTTCCAGCTGAGTCCAGGCGCTTTGTGTGTCCATATGTGGCCAATTCGGGGCACGTGCCCATTATGAGCCCCTATCCTCTCACTAAATAGGGTGATCGCTTCCCACTCCATTCCCTTGGATTCAACAGCATGTCGAGCACCCAAGACGCCCTTCAGAATTTCGTCGAAGAAAGTCTCAGACTTGTTCTTCGACAACGGAGACGTTGTCATATCTGCCCAACGTCCGGGTAGCAACACTATATCCCTGTTCAAATTGCACCAAAGGGTGCTCGCAACGCACGCCAAGGGTCTTTCTGTACTCATTATGCCAGAAGCAGCATCAGGCGGGGTAAATGTGAACGAGTACTTTGAAGGAACGCCCGTCGTTCGCCTGTTCGATGATCCTGCGGACCTTGCCAAATTCTTCAAGGCCATGTACGTCCCCTCGTGAGTAGCCCCTATTCTGTCGCTCAATCTCTCCTCAAACGTTCCATGCGCTGACGTACCCCAGCACATTGATTTTCAGGAGGTCGATGGCCACGAACGCTGCTAATGCTTTCCCACTGCTCGTTCTCGCGGACAAGTATGTCGCGGACGATATTGAGTGCATGACTGAGTACCAGATCAGACAGGATTGGCCGAAGAGCATTTACGAATGGGACGCTTTTGAGAATCGTGCCGTGCACATGTATCGCATGCACCAGCAGAGAGGCGGTGACGGACCATGGGACATACTAGTCCCAGAGCCTGCATCATACATTCGCCTCGCCCGCATTTCCAAGGTTACCGAACGCACGCGGATCGAAGCGGCATTTTATCAGCTCTCCCGGATGAAAGTCGTGAATGATTGGGAGACAGAGAGAATCGCGGGCGGGCACAAAGACCCGACAGCCACTCAGCTCGCAAAGATGCAAAGGGCCATGTGGTCTATCCTCTCCAAGGATGAGCTGCACCGCATGGAGAGGGGTGAGAAGCTGCTAGCGAGCCACGTGGCTAAAATTAGGATGCTACCCAGTAAAATGGACCTCGACATGGCATGTGCAAAGGGCTGGAACATGGTCGCGGCGAAATTGGTGAAATCCGATGATATCCTTGCAGACCTTTTGGATTGTAGTGCTGAGACCACAGGACTGCGAATGTACATGTGTGATCAGTGTCTGTGGAAGGTTAGCAGGGGAGCTAAAGATGAACGCAAAGAAATCTGGGCCAAGTTACCCGATTATTTCGAAGTCTATCCGAACGAGCGTGCGTACCCTGACACCTGCTGTGAAGTACAGTCTGAGTTATTGTAAATGTTGCTTGGTACCATATCTTGAAATGTGGTTGTGTTGTTGTGAAGAACACGAATTGAACGCTTCAGCACGTGCACGCACAGAAAACAGCGCGTTTCGATGAGCAATGGCGAAGCCCTGGGCTACAAAAACCCAAGAAAATGGTAAGTCACTCTGGAGGTACAGGACAGATTGGTCTCGAAGCCCAAATCAATATTGTTGCAGCGAGAAGGTGCCAATCTTACTTGGAAACGTCAGGAGAGGTTGGGCGGAGTGGGGCACGCAGGCCAAACATACACAAGCGAATGGTGATCAACATTGAAGTTCCAGCGGAGGTTCAAGATTGGAGGAACGTGATGATAGCAAGCGCACAGCAAGATAGATATATGGGTTTACCTTCAGGCCTCTCCACATAGTTAAGCCACGGTTATGACCGTATTCGCACAGCTGGGGCGGCCTTGGGTAATAGTTGACAACCCGCCATGTCAATGTCAGGCTTGACCCTGCTTGACCACACAAGTTTGACACAGACGCCCGCATCATGACACTTACTTGCTGATGCGCCATACCCTGCCACGTCGGAAGGAGACGGGCTGTGTAATTCCTACATGTTTTCGAGCATCACTGAAATTAAACATCGTATGGATGTAAGACCAAAGCTTTGTCATATGTTGTATAATGAACGTCACCTGGAGCGATTCGCGGCGACTGCTTAAGGTCATGTAAGAAGATCATGATGCGCGGCCAGCCGGAAATAGGGACACAGGATCTCGGCCGCCATACACAGTGCATGGACAGGAACGAGGTGTTTTCCGCGGTTTCAGCGGGACAGCATCGACTTGGAGGGTTCAATCAGGATGCGTGTCAAAGACACGGGGTGACAGAGTGGTGACAGAGTGCGCTGTTTGCTGTTCAAATTATTTCCGCAGTTTTCAATGATTCTGCAATAGCGGTTACGTGGAGTATGTATCAGCATAACTTCGGGCTCGGCTCGGGCTTATTTACTTATTAAGCATTCTACCAGCTTCAAGGCACAACCCCCGAGGCCAGCGAGGGCTGCCGTCGATTAACTATGCGCCGCGTATTTCAAGGATGACAGAATATGAGATGTGCCAACTTGAATGCACAGCAGACTCGTGCTCCGACGGATCGGGTGATCCGTTGCAGTAGGTTAGGGTTATGAATGTGGATCGCTTCATCACTGTCCCGCACACTGCTTCGTCCGCGACCACGACAACGCCATTGGGGGAAGACGTTTCAAGTTTCTCATACCCGTCCATTGCCGGCGCCGGCGCCCACAAGTTTGGTTCACTTTGAACTAGTACATATAGTCCAACTTTCCGGCTTTTCTTATACCCACATATTAATAGGCGGACAGCATCGTTCACGCGCTTTACTGTCCCCAGCTGGTTGTCGCAATGTCTTCTTCCCTTTCATCGAGGCCGCCTCCGACCCCTTCTGTGGCTCCCACCTTCTCAGCGACTTCATCGACTAGCTCACCTACTACTTCTACCCAGGGGACGAGCGATTCCTCTGCAAATGCTACTCTGTACCGTGAGCACTATTAATCTCTTTTTTGGCCCATTCGATTTTCACACTGACTGGATCGCGCACTCTCACACCCTTACTTATCCATCTCCGCTTCCTGTATCTGGTGTACTGGTATATCGGATGCTCTACGATTCGCAACCCCGTCACAACGCACCATACCATTCTTGCCACTGTACGATCTACTGTGCATGATTTGATTCTCTTTCCCCTTCACGGCTCCTGTGTGCCCACACGCCCGCCTCATAAATGAATACCTCTCCCGTAACAGTATACACCTTCCTCGGTAAGCGCCTTGCACCCTGATCTCTTACCACTACGACTACTTGCCACTGACTCTTTCTTTGTTACGCTTCGCCATGTCTTCCGGAACCTCTGCTGTGCCGATGAATACATCGTACACGGCACTTGTAGCCACCCTCGTCCTTCTCCTCGCTGTATCATCCGCCATCGTTATTCGGAGCCTGATCCTCCGTCGGCGCCACCATCGCTTAGTTGAGGAGGCCATCCGAACAGGAACATGGCTGCCACATCACTTTGAGTCGGGGAGGAGAAGACGAGATATTGGCCAGAGGCCAAAACTTTGGGAGGCCTGGCTGAATTCCGACGACGAGGAGAGCGAGGAGAACGAAAAGGGAAAGTGGGGTGACCTCATGGTAGGCAGCTCCATTCTGCATGGAGCATACCCGCTAACCGTCGGGTCCTACTTCCCTTCCTAGCCTGTGTCTGCCGCATATGTCAATCCATCCGCGCCATCACTTCAGGGGCCTACGTCAGGTTCCACGGAGAATTCCGCAGACCCTTCATCGCGCCCTCCGCGGTTGATACGACCTTTTACAAGAAGACGATCACGGCCATCGCCACAGCCTACCGCCGTGTTGCCGATGGCTAGTCGGACACCATCCTTACCCTCTTCATCTCCGACAACAACGCCTACGCCCGCAGTACGTGTTGCAGTCCTCATCGCAATGCCCAGTGCATCGCAGAAACAACACGGTGATGAGAGCGGGCCACTATTGCTCGAGATTGGAGTCATTGAAGCCAATAGGAAGGATGACGAGACCAAAACAGGAAGTCTTGATGGCTCATGATTGTATTGATACTACTTGTTAGACTGACCGCACGGGGCCCTGTTATGCCATATATACCGCGTGGACTCGCCGGTTACGACTTACAAGCACGATATTACCCACAGTGTCTTATCGACGTTTTGAAAGTAGTATGTACCTTATTTTAATTTGTGTTCCTTGCCTGGGAAATCACGGTGCAGTGCATAGGTGATCACGGTTCCGGACAAGTTGTAGCTGATTCTTATGCGTTTTTTTGTTCCTGCGAGGGTTGGCGATAGGGGATCTGGTACCACATCTTTCGTCTTGGTCGTTAAATAGTTAATTTATATAAAGACACTCACGAGGCCAACTGGTATATGTCCTGCGAAGCGTGTAGTCTTTGTGGGCGTAGATTCTGGCACCTCGATACAAGGAAGCTTCCGAGGCTGGAGGAATCGGTGTATCATGATCAGAGGATATGCCATTCGAAACATATCTTTAAATGCCGGTGTTGGCATGTAGCAGTGAACATGACTACCAACAGATCGGGTGGTACTAGGAAGACCGATGTTGCATCAGCAAGGCAGAGAAGTGCCTAAAAGGCGAACTTGTCAATGGTTCCGAGTTCGGAGATGCTGGTCAGGATGAGACGCTCGTTGGATGTCAATGAAACAGCTGCGGGGATGTCATTATGATGACACGCTCTACTCCGAACGTACCCTGGATGCAATTGTTGAGAGCCTGGGGAACCGTTGCTCCTCGCACGGCATGGACGAATGCAGGTGGTCATTAATGCTGTATTGTCGGCGTTATAGGTCATCTCAGAAAGCAGACTAGCCAATCATTAACCTATAAACTAGAATAAATATGGCGGATCTGTCCGACCAGATGGTAGAACGAGCTGCTCACATGTCTGTTGCCCGGGGAGAGTCTATTCGCCGTGACCCGACACAAACCCCTTCTGTTCACAACGCATTTCAGAGCGTTCCAAAGTTGGCAATTTGCGGACTTTAAACCACCCGTCGGCAGCTGGCTGACATGCAAACAAGTGTAAACAGGGACAAGGCGTGACGTCATACGCTCTTGATCTGAATCCAACTTGTAGGCCTGCGCACTAATATTCATCGGGCGTGGCCTGTAATTCTCCAAGGACTGTACGTTGTGGACACGGCTGCGTTGACCTTCCTTGGGAATATTTTTCAAGACCGATACTGGGACGGCCTTCCTTATCTCAATAAAATAGGGGCTTTTACCTTGCAATTCAATCAGCTCAATTCAATGGAAAGACATATAAAGCCGCACCTCCACAGACCGAAGGCACCCCTAGATTTGACCCCTTACCATCACCCCGTCTCCGCAAAATCTCGACCATGTCCAACCCTACCACACAAGTCTTATATCGCGTCGTCGAGAAATTTACCCCGCTGTGGTTTGATGACGGTGACATCGTCATCACAGCACGTCGCCCCGAATGCAGCGAAATAAGGTGTTACAAGCTCCATCGTGATGTCCTCGCTGCTCATGCTCCCGTCTTCCTGGAGTTCTTGGACGATAAGCTCGCTCACGAGAGTAGCATTATGAATAATACGCCGACCGTGCTTGTCCCAGAGGATGCATTGGAGTTGGATTGGTTCTTGTACGCGCTGTACCATCCCTCGTGAGTGATCCCTATCCATACAATGTTCAACGTTCCAAGCTGACGTCGTCCTGTAGGTCGTTACTCCGTTGGAAGTACAATGCAGGGTGCTTTAAGCGCGCGCTGCCATTGTACAAGATGGCGTTAAAGTACAAGGTAAATTATATTACAGACGTACTTTCAGCCCAACTCGAACAAGATTGGCCAAAAAATATTTGGGAGTGGGATGCGTTTGAGAGCGATGATGCGTTGTACATGAGAGGGAGTATGGGAGTTTATCTCGATATGTATCCAGAGCCCGTGGCGGCGATCGAGTTTGCCCGCATGGCCAACCTACCGAGTATCTTGCCAGCTGCGTTTTATCAGTTGTCGAGAGTAACCACCGACGACGATTACAAGGGGAACAATAACATGGGAATCAGCTGGAATTTGAACAAGCGTTCTGCTCGATGGTCCAAGTTGTCAAAGGAGGATCTCTTCGCCCTTGCAGGGGGAAAAGAGAGGCTGTCCCAATTTGGATGGTAGCAATGTATCCAACATCGTTGGCTCTAGGACGGGACACCAGCATTCAACCTTGCTCGATTAAAGGATGGAGGTCCAACTTACTCGATATTCAGTCAAAAGAGTCGTTTGTAGTAGGCGGGTTGGCGACCGTCACTCCACCATTTATCGCCGCTTGTCCCGCTGTTTGGTGAACATTCAGAGAGGACTGATAAAGGAGATTCCGGCTGAGGAGGCAAAGTGTCGGGAAGCCTGGAAACTTATGCGGCAATGGCGGTGCTCAAGTCGGACGACATCCTACACGATCTTCAGGAGATATGCAAGCCGGACAAGTTGCCTGGTGCATTCATGTGCAAGAATTTCCAGTAAAAAGTGAATGGGAGGGCGAGGAAAGGACGCGAAGTGCTTTGGGTGTTGTTGCCCCTTCTCTTCCGCCTTCCTGGGGCGTGCGACCTAAACTTGGATTAGGCGTCGCTGCTACCAGTCGCAGCCAAAGAAATATGAGTTGCGGATTACAGTTCCATGCAAACTGGCACTGTTCTATACCTATCAGATAATGTCATCGGCTTTTGAATACTTCAGCGACGTACTCCGAGTGTCGACTTCAAAGACGCACTGTAGAGTTTTAGATCGACTCTCTCTGATAGCAAGATAGGTCTATCAGTATCACTCCTGCTGCTCGTCCGCCACTGTGGAGCCACCGATTTGGAATGCTCGCCCTCGTTTCTAATTGCCATACTGGGAGTTAAAGCCTAGGTCGACGAACATTCGGCGGTTGGGACACCTTCTTCATTTCCAGAACGCGTTAAAGACGATGCACAGAGTAAGAGGTTGGGACTCTGTTCGTGCGACGGTGTGGGTATTAATAAATGGCGTTGCTGCCAGTGTCCGATTGAGAAAGAGTGCCAAACGCGGTGTATGTAATTGCGGCGTTTGTAGGAGCTATGTACTGTGTCCGAGGGTTATGATGTAATGCGACTGGTGGCACCCACTCCAGTGGCGGCTGCACCCTAACTTGAAACCGACTGATCATGCAACTCTCTTCCGACCTTCTCTCACCCATGCCATCCTCCCAGTCGACAGACCCCCAGCCCGAAGAACTAATCCCTGAACAGAAAGCTTCCATACCTTGTCTTGCTTTCTGGCCCGATGGCTCCAGATTGATCGCTGTCGTTGGTTCAGGGTTACAGATCTGGAACGTCAAAGAGAAAACCCGCGAAGGCGAGGTCATTCGGGGCGGTTTCTTCACTAACTTCACCACCGTCGCAGTCTCCACCGACGGCAAAAAGTTCGCTACGGGCGGCACATATAGAGACGGCGGTCAAGTCTTGCTCTGGGACACCAACTCACGCCGGATCGAACACACGTTTGACAAACCTGCCATCAGTCGTTGTCTCTGTGTCGTTCATTTCAGCTGCGATACACGCTTGTTGGTGTATGCGGTCGAAAGGGAGTACATGTCGGACAGTCTGGAGGTGAGGAACGTCTCGGACGGGAGTTGCGTTCGTGTGCTCGAACCTCGGAAGGGGAATACCCGATGCACGCGATTCTCCCCGGACGACACGCGGCTCGCAGCATGTGGCGTCTGCATACAAATATGGGAGTTGACCACCGGTCGACCTTCGCTCGAGATCAAGCACCGAGCACATTCGTTGGAATGGACCAAGGACGGGTCACATGTCGTCGCCAACAACCTCGCCAACGGGCAACTCATGATGTATGACGCCCGCACCGGCGCGCAAATACGTAGTTGGCGCGATCGTGCAGCTGGCGTCGCCGCCCCGCATTTGTGGCCGTACATCTGCATGTCGGTCTCTCCTGATGGTCGTTTTCTGGCCAGTGTGCGTGGAAACACGGTGTATGTATGGGATTTGGAGGATGCACGGGAGGTGGCGCGGTACTCGTTTCCACGGGACCTGTTTTGCGTCGCCTACTCTCCAAACGGCGATTTTATCGCCTCTGGCTCTTATATCTGTAGAGCACCAAAGGAGCCTGATACCCTGGTACGCTGTTCTCGTGGTATATCCACTACTTGTTCTAACTCGTGTGTCCTGTGTAGGTGGTGAATAATGTTTCCCATGTAGGTCCCCCCTTTGTTAGCTTCGTTGTCCCGTATATTTAGATTTGGTGGTGGTAGCATTCTGTTGCGGATGGGTAATTCGCTCGCAGATATAATCGTTTTGTCAGGATGTGTGTCTGTTTACCATTCTTCGCTCTCCCTCCTGTTGACACTCTTCTAGACCCTTGGTCTAATCACCTAGCCCGCTGGAGCGGGTATGCATTGGAGTACTTGTAGAGGTTATGCGAAAAGGCAGGGAAGTGTGGACGCGGACATGCCTAGTCGCGTATACCCCTTTTGCATTGATCGGTCTGAACTGTAGTCATTGTTTTCGTATGTCGTCGCTACACCAATCGGACATGGGCGTGTTTTACTTTGCCTCTGGTCAATGACCCTGTGGCTCGACAACACCGATGGCTAATACGCTGGGGTGTGGATTTCCATAATCCAACACAGCGGTCTGCCTATTTGAAGTCGATGATAATGGCCAGCACGTCCCTATCTACAGGCTTTCCTTCCCTATCCAGTTCCAGCACGTGCCCTTTTGTATGCCACATCTTCCCTCTCATCCCGTCCAAAGAGTACTCGTAATAGCGAGTCGTATCCAAACCTACCCACGGCGGGGACGGATCGCCGACGACGGCAACGCACCGTTCCCCCGTGGCGTCCACGGTGAACTTGTGGACCATCGCGGTGTTGGGGATGTTGGATCCCCCTGTGTAGCATCCAACCATGCAGAGGCCCCTGACGAATCCGTCGTCGGAGAAGTCGATCAGGTTACCGTTCCATGACCCTCGAACGGGAAAAATGTCGTGCGATATGACGGTGATTGGAAGGACTTTTTCGGTGCTGCGGACGATAGCGTTCAAGTTGTCGTGATCGTAACCGTTATTGTTGTTGTTGTTGCTATTTCCGTGGCGGTTGTCGTCCGCGGCGATGGTGCGGGTAGGACCGAGATGGGACGCAGGCAGGATATAGTCGGTGCACACGAGTTGGACGCTCGTCTCGGGGGTAGGCTGAAAAGGTGCATACGTGTGCATGAACCGGAGCGTCGTCGACTGCGTGATGGGGTCGACGACTGCGTCGCGGATGGGGGTAAGCCATACCGATCCCGTTTCACGCGTGAGTATCTCATGAGTGAGACGAAGCTCGTGGACGATTGATCCGGCACCTTCCGCGAGGCCGTCCGAAATCGAGTCGCGGTTTGCCATGGGGTTAGGAACGTCAGGGAGGGCGAACGTCTGGACGACCTCGACCTGGCCGATATTACCATGAATGAGGTAGGAGCGACTGAGTACGAAGAGATGGGTTCGTGTAAAGTAGACCTCCACGAGATGGGGTAGCCATGCCCCTCGGTAATTCAAGAGGAGATCCTGACGTGAAAGATGATGAGTGAGGTTCTGCTCGTCGAAGTATAATGCAAGGATTCTACCAGTTGCGTTCTAAAGCGAGGAAACTTGTAGAACAGTCTGCGTTGTGGGTCAAATACCAAAGATTGTCTGGGTTTATTCGCGGAGCAGAGGGAGATATACGCATACGGCGCAATACCGCTATCAACTCGGATGCGCGGTATAAACGCCTCTCTTGGAATAGACCAGGTTGGTACATCGAAGATTTCCGGACCCGACAAGTACCCCGTATCATCATCCACCACAAGCTCGAGCAGCTTCCTGTGAAATCATCAACAACATGGATCCAGCGAGAAACGACGTGTCAACATGACACATACACTGGATCCGAAAGACGTCCCGTTCCGAGATGCACGGCGACATATATGAGATGTCCCAGTGGATTCATCACTGACGCCGCCGCCCAGTTCGCGAACGATCCGTGATCCCACAGCATTTGCTCCGAGCCCGTCTCGACATCTCGCGATCGAAGTTGATTCATATTCTTGCTCACGATCAGCCATCTCCCACACACCCATTTGAATCTATCGTCTTCTATCGATCGTGGACCGGTGAAGGTCTTTCTCGAGATGAGCGTAAGTGGTTCGGTGGTCCACGCGCGTGCGACCCGAGCCGAGTGGACGAGCGCGCGTTGGAGGAAGTGGATGGATTGCCAGGGGAAGGGACCGGGTGGGAGAGGGAGACGAGCGGTGGAGTAGACGGTTCGCCAGACGGCAGGATCACGGATGATCGCACAGAAAAGTTTGGACACCTGGACGTGACATCGTCGAATAAGAAAGCGGTGCCTCGCTGCTGGATACCACTGGAGAGATCGAGCGTACCGCTTGTAGACGGATCAGATCTTGAGGGTCTGAGAGGCGAAGGATGTGGTATATCGTTTCTGCTGGGAGGGCGATGCAGCCCTGGGATGTAGTGGATTGGAGCTTGGTTATCTGAGAATCGTCAGGGTGTAACCCAAGCTGCACAGAGTCAGTGTTATCGTGCGCCATCGGGTCTCGTGTAGGAGCAATAGCGGCGAAGTGACCGTCCGAGTCGTTGACAGTAACGTGGCTATCCGCTGGCATACAGGGCTCGAAACGGAAATGATGTCAGACACTGAGACACCCGACAATCCCCGATGAATGTACAGCGAATGAAACGTTATATCTTGAAGCGTCAACGTTTCAGCTTTCTCTGAATCTCATAGACGACCGTCGACCGTGTCCAGATCAAAAATAAGTCCAACAAGCAAAAGGTATCGCATTTAACAAGGAGTGTGTGTGCGGTGATTGTCTACACAGACAGAGCGCAATTTACATAAGAGGTAGTGTTTATAACCATCAAGGTCTCCCGAACAAGCGGCGGCTTCCTGACAAATCAGCCTCTGAATCCCTGATACCCAAGTCGGGTTTACCAACCCCATAGATAGACTACAACCGAGAGCGGATGAAGTAAGAAGAAAATGTCCATCTTGCGACAAAAAAAGTGAGACCATCTCGAACGAAGGCGATTTGGATTACAGCCGGGTCGTGGCTGGAAACAAAGTGAGATGCTTGTACATTTGCATGGAAGGGTGATGATGAAGTGAGACGTGTCGAGGAAAATGGTCGATAATGGGTATGGGATTTCAAGCGATGAGGGAATAGCTCTATTGGAGAGGCTTTACTCAGTTTATGAACTCTGAACAACCAAGGAAGGACACCTACAGAACTTGCTAGCTCATGCAATGACACACTGGCAGAGACAAGCCCCACTGGGGTCGCTGCTATTCTTGTCAACCGGTACTTGCGATGCATCCGATTGCGATTCAGTGGAGAATGCGGATAGGACGAAGTCGTAGAAGAGGTCCATTGTTGTGTATGATGAGAGGAATGTATCGCAGAGAAGCTCTTTAGAGGCGAGGGCGACTGGGGTGATTGGGTTGTGGAAGTAGGCTGCTTCATCACCCCCGTATATATACGTCGCTTGGACCCTGGTTGCGGTCAGCAAAGTCAATTGAGAGCCACGCTCACACAATTAAACAATGGTCCGTCTCATGGGGGTTGCCACAAGGCGGATTTACCGGCGGGCGGAACCTGTCTGGTAGCATTGCTTATTGTGTAGGCTCGAAATCCTGGCTTCTTGCCCTCTCACCCCCGGGGTTCCCGGTTTCCATTCGGATTACGCGTCTCCATTTGCGAGAACAAAAAGAGTTCATTGCGAGGTGAGGCACGGATGCAGACGCTACGGGCGAAATACACCGTGGTACCACTTCCATTCCCCGGGTCAGTGAGTCTGCACAGGGAAAGTGAACGCCAGCTCAAGCAACACGCACCGTACAAGGAGAGTGAGATAGGAATGCCGTGAGGAGTAAAGTGAGGCTCTGGGCCAGGTACCGCCCCTCAGTCCTTTTGTCACAATGTGCGTGTCGAGTACGGAAGGCAATTCTAATTGTCTCGGGCACGGTCGGACCGCACAGCCACGTATCTTTGTTCGAACACCTCACTTGCCATTTTCGGTTCATCTCACTAGAGCAGACGTCTTACCTCGCAATAAATCGTTTAATAGTGTATAGCTTATGCGCCTCATCTCAGGTGTAAATATAGTACAAGGTGAGTACTTCGTGCCCCCGTCCAACGTCGACCAAGTTCCGCCTCTGTGGGCGCAAGGTACAGTTCCAATTTGACATGGGTGCTGTATGAGGGACCTGTCACGGTCTCACACCTTCACACAACGAAACATCCCAGGGGGTAATCCATTCTATCGAGAGACAATAGACGAAAGCCCCGAACCACACGGGGGGTAAAAATCCTCCCGGGTCCATTTGGAATTCGCTTGAATGCAGGATACCCATATGGGTTAGGAAATGCAGAGATTCAGCTCATTCCCTGTGTGTATTTCGATGACGAGGGCGCGATTTTCATAGCGTCCCTCATCTATGGTGCAGGGGTGAGCTGATGACTCCAGCTCTTTGCGAGTGAATCCAGAGATCATCGATGCCATAGCGCTTCTCTCCCACATCGACGCACCGGTACTTGTCCGAACTGCGATGAAGCAATATTCGCAATAATAACTTGAAGACTGTTTGACATGACAATGGCTTTCATTAGACATCACGTCGCTAGTACATAGAATGGTGATGAGAAGTGAAAAATATAAAAATTAATGCTACATACGTGGCTTCTCGAGAATCCACCAACGGAGAAGGGTAGTACAAGAGCGTAAAAAAATAGAGTCATAGATATTCATCAACTACTAGACAGGCCGTGATGGGTCGGAGGGGATAATAGTGTTCCGCTCCCGTGGGTTGTACCTGCGATAGCACGGGTATCGTCAAACGGCTGATTCACATTGCCACCGGGAACCCTGTTGGTAGTGTTCGGATGTGCTATTCTGCTTTGTTCCCCCCCGGGTGATGGGGTCGCCGCGGATTGTTCCGTGGGAGGCCCCCCGTGTGACCAACCAGCTTCGATATATTTGGGTGGTCTGTCGAAATTGTCATATGCAGGAAGTGCGTCTTTTCCGCCCCACTCCCCAGGACCGAGCCTGCGACCATGCGCATCAACATCCGCAGCACGTATCCTGCAGTCTGGGTGATACACAGCTGGAAGAGGAGCTAGTTGGATGCCATGATACATTGAGCCATGATTGGAGTCGTGTGGGGGATATGAGCCATAGGAATATGGTGAACCGCGGCTGATCCGGAAGAAATCAGAAAGCTTCTGATTACGCCTACGCAAAACGATGATTCTTCATACACCAGGCGTTAGACCTGCGATAGAGTTGCAGTATGGGTCATACCGGAGAATTACAAGAGAAAGCACGATCACAGCCGCAGCGATAAAGTAGAAATGTTGAAGTAGAGACTGATGATGGTCGGTTAATGGAAGCGATCAAGTTCCGAGCAAGGCATGTCTGACCTGGGTATCCGTGTCCGTTGCCCTTGGGCTAACACTGTGTATGGCGGTCATGGTAAGGATCTGACGGGGCGACTGCGGAAGCTCAGGCCCAGGTAACAGTCCGGAGCACCGGACCAGTCGGATATAAATCACGCCCAAGTCATCCTGATTCCTCCGAGGTTCCTCTGACACAGCCACCGGCCGCCACAGGATACAAACAAGGACAAACTAGATATGGATGTAACGGCTATTGGACTTTGATGTTGGTTATGGACGATGACCTCCTCGTCGCCGTTGCCGACAGCGAGCAGGGTCAGTCCGGGCACACCAGCAATGGCTGGCTCGAGACTCTTTCCAAAGTCTTCATCCGCCTCGAATATCTTATCTCCAACTTTCCCGGGTCAGATCAGTTCAGGGGACCCTGTCCGGGCGTCAGTTGCACATCTCCTAGTCCGCGCTTATACCCTTCCTTGTTCCACAGCTGCACAGGCTTTCTCTCAGCTCGTACAGCCTACTGCGCGATTCCAGCTGGCTCTTGACGCGTTGTTGCCTCTTCTCAATTCTTCTGTCGAAGTCAGTACGCTTTGTCTGCACCAGTCGTTCATCTCATGTTCACTACGTCACCTCCCGTGACTTCAG
>JBBPKY010000454.1:0-21242 GCA_038089495.1 Xerocomellus dryophilus
CATCGTTTGGCACGACCTGCAGAGCTTATTGCCACCGGAGCAAAACCGGAATAATAAGACTGATGTCGGATCCAAAGCTGTATGAAGGGGTCTGGAAAAATCATCCGGTATCTGTCTATATGCGCTTCGTCATACCGGAAGAATGGTGGAAAGGAGACGCGGGTTTTCTCCAACCCATCCGACGCATTCGAGTAAAGTTCAGTTCATGACACGCCTTTGCCTCGTTTTCGGTTGCTTAATGGAACTGATGAGGTCCCGAACAAAAGCAGCCTTCAATTGGCGGCATTGAGGATGGTTTAGTACGTGTGTCGTGTGAAACCCCGCCAACACGAAGGGAAGGAACTGTTCCTTCGTTTGCCGCCGATGCGACCAGCGTCAAGTGATTATGACAAGGAAGGTGATGTACTATGGTGGTGCGCTTACCGGCTCAGCGAGCAATTGGATAACCTGAGCTAACAAGCACACGATGGCATGTAAACCCAATCGGCTGCCAACCGACCCTCTTGATTCGCGTCATATAACCGGTATCGCGGCTTGATGATCCGAAAATATGTACATATACACTTGAGATAAGAACAAACCGTTCACTGTCGTTAAATCAGGCTGCCAAATTGAAGTTCGCGGCTGACGTGAATGTGTTTTACGGGACTTTGGTTGTAGCGCAGACGCCCAAACGCAGGAGTTCTAGGTCCCCTGTTACCACTCGGGGTCTGTACGGATCCTAACCACAACGAAAAGTCAAAGTCCGAGCAATAGCATAAAGGTGTAATAGCTAGGGACCCCGGAAACTATCAAGCAATGGAAAATAATAATTAAAAAAGAATTGCACAGTAGCGTAACACGGCACCGCCTGTCTCTCCTTTCTGTCCCTGGTTCATCGACGACCACGACCGACTCGCCCTCGTCCCTCTCGCCCGCCCGCGCGCATTCTCGCCCTCGCCCTCGACCGCCCTCGCTGTCCTCGCTCGGCCTCTCATCTCACCCAGTGCGTACGCCCTCGAGCCCATCACCGCCACCCGGATCTCCCGAAACAACACCTGCATCACGCACACACCACCGTTCGCGCGCCGGGACTCTGGGAAAAAAAAAGATAAGTTCCCATTACCACCACATCCAAGTCCCCCCTCCCTTGATCTTGGTCATCCTTCCCCCATCTCCCCTAGAAATTCGATTGCAAGCAAACGACCCAATGGGAGTTCACCGAGGTTGCCCCTCCCATGGGCGAATGCTCCAACACGAAGACACCCACCCGTTCCGCCCCACGGGCGCGACACCCAATCTACGCCCCTCCTATCCTACGTGCGGCGCTCCAAAGGGCACCGTGTCAATTCTCGCCTGCGCCTGCCCTCGCCCTCGTCCGCCGTCTCCCTCCCCTCACCTGCGCGCGTCCTCGTCCTCCCTCCCTCACCCTTCCTCTCGCCCTCGCCCTTGCTCGCCTGCATGCTCGCCCTCACCCTTGTCTCTGCCGTCCTCACTCGCCCGACCTCTCGTCTGCGCACGTCGCCTACCGTCTCCCACCCTCCCCGGAGTCCCTCGTCTTCGCTCGCGCTCCCTCTCGCCTGCACGCATCCACGACACAACGTACCTGCGCCATGTCTTGCCCTCGTTAATGGTAATATGTATATCCTTTGTCTAGATACATGTGAAATAAATTGTTTTCAAAGTACATACTCGAATGAACAAACAAGTGAGCTGGTAGAAGTAAATTTTACAACCACATACAGTAAACTTTATATGTGCTAACACACAACCCAACCCAACACCCCCATCACGAGCAGCGCGGAACGCTACCCACAGAGGAGCGAGGCAGGGACGACGGCGGTCGAAGCGAGAAAGAGGTTCGGTATATAAATGAAGGAGTTACGTTAGTCAACAAATAAGGTGACGTGATCACCATCAGTGTCGGGGGTCCCTTGATTACGGTAGTGCTGGTACCTTGAAGTCGCTAGCCGGTAAAAGCACCGAGTGATAACAGGGGACACAACACTCCAAACGCAGTGCAACGAAATATTAATGTCATAAAAAAAACGAGACCATGATAACGGGGAACCGCTGGCCTGAGTGGCGCAGCAACAATATACACCAGTCTGACACTGATTCAGAGACTGGCCATTAGCAATCGCAGCGGAGTGCCCGGTATGTGTAGAACTCCCTTCCGAGGGGGTCAAGTAGCCCCTTGTTGCAGGTTGTCCGTGGACTGCACCGTGCCGCCGCTCAATAGGAGAGCACTACATGCACGCGGTAGACAACCCTCAGTTCAAGCAGTACGGTCTACTGGAAAGTGCATGCATAGCGACATCTACCGCCCGAGACGTTGTACACGTTAAACCCAACAACAGTTTCAGCTGGGGAGAATCAAGTGACCCAACCAGCTGACCAACGTACGGTGAGGTATAAATATGGAAGTAGACGATGGGCGGCCCAATGGCAATATTGGAACATATGTACCTGTGTGCTAATGAAACAAGGCGTATGATAAACATCGAATAAGAGCCACCAAAATGCAGCCTAGTAGGGAAGCGGCGCACGGACGCGTCCGTGGACAGGGAGTGGATACATCCTCTCGGGGAATCGATATTCAAGACAAAGGGGAGAAGTCAATCTTGTCGACTGAGCTCTCCCTGTGTCAGGTCAAGGATGAAGGTCGTCTTGAAATTTTGAGGAGGCTCGATGAGTTTGACGGGCTTCGTCGAAGAGACGGAAGTGTTTTGTGATATGGAGGTAAAGGGTCGGATGGGGCGAGAGGAAGCGAAGTGGGGATTGCGGCGTGGCAGTGGTCTTGGGGGAGCAGTGGCGGAGTTGTGGGCGGACCCAGCCAGCGGGGAGGGGACGTATTGGGAGGCGGCACCGAGCTGGGAACGCACGGAGGACATGGTGAGGGTGACTGGAGCAGAGAGTGAGTAGAGGTAAGCGGGAGAGGCAGGAGACTGACCCATTGATTAATTAGAGATGTGACGAGGACAAGGACCGTGATGACGCCTGGTCTCAGACCGGCTGTCGTTTGGGTAGACTTATATACGCAAGCTGCAAATCCGCTGGGGAGTTGAATGAGAACAACATTGGGGTTCGGCAGGACAGCACAAAACACTCGCAAACAATATTCCGGTCATCGCCCCTTGACAGATGTATAAACTGCGCAATGTACAGCGTCAATGATACAGGTTCCGTACGAAATATACAAAGCCGTCCCCCTCCCTCAATTAAAATAGCCACGCGCCAGTGATAAATGATATATACCGAGCAATATCTGCTCTCGAAAAATGTGTTAGAATGAATAATTAAGGAAGATGAAAGAAAAATGGCGAATGAGAATGAATTGCCGAGTTCCAACTAAATTAGTCTCTTATTGAGGTTGTAGAGCTAGCAGATAGCGTCGATGGAATGATACACGTCGGGTAACCGTCGGTGTTAGGTCGCAGGGCCCTTGTTTCGGAGCAAGCAGAGCAAACTGAAGCTCAACCTTGCGCGAAGCTGCGATCGCGCCCCATAAGGTGAGGCGGCTAAGTTGACATGTATACCCAATTAGGATGACAGATTAACCGTCACAATGCGTTGTGAGTGAGGATGAGACGAGGTGAGAACTTGAACATGGGCGGATAATGGGTTGTCGAGGTCCACTCTGGCAGTGAGACCGTCATCGCAATATCTTCCAAGTGACGTTGATATCCCATATGGACTGGAGGGTGTGCTCCACTGTGGCTGCGAGCAAAGGCAGCGCTTATTGGACGTCGACGAGGAGATTGCGCTCCAGAATATATTTTCCCTCTTTGTATTTCTGGGAAGTTTCATATGCTCGATCCTAAGTTCGCACTTGGATGAGAATATTTGTGGTGGTGAGAGGTAAATACACACGTATTTCCATCCTAGGATGGTGGCGCACTTGACACAGTAAATGTCCCGAACAGTGTGGTTACCTGTCGTCATCTGGCGGTCATTGGGCTCGCCCTCGACGACATTGACGCTACCCAACAGTCAGAGCTGTTGGAGGTGAACACAGTGGTAGAGCACCTACACCCCATCAAAGAGATAGGCGCGTCCGTGCTGGCCATTGAACGCCTTTAGGACCTTTAGTGGCAAGGACGGGGAGAACACTCGAAAACACTCACTCGAGATATCATCGAGTGAATGGTGGCCAGATGAGTCTTGCACTTGGAACAGCCGTAGATGCGCTCGCCGGCGAGATATCGGCGGTATTTCATTCCCATGTTGGGTGGAGGTGCTGATGGGGGAGTGCTGGTAGAGGAGATGTAGGATGTCGCTGAATGGGCGAGTGTGTGGGGCACGGAGAGGCGGACGTGCTTTATACAAGGGACGTGTGAAGGAAAGTGGTAGAGATGCAAGAGTCGGGACGGCAGGAGAGTCAAGGTGGAGTCCCCTTTACGGTCGGAGACTACGCCTCGTTTAGGCGGCAGGCTTTCCCACCTTTGGACAGTTTCCGTCATCTAACTGCACTATCGATGACTTTATCCGTTGGGTTACTATACAGCAGGCCCGCATTAGATCCACAGCCAGAAATACCCTCATATACCACCAGCCAACGAGCGTGATGGCCAGGTTCTCGATTGCCAAAAGTCCAGGCGGAAATGAGTCAGCACCTTGGTTGGTAACAGCGCTCTAACGCCAATCCCGCGGTCACAGTATTCGGGCGTCCACCTCCGATTGAGAGCCGCTGACAGAGCAGAGAGGGCGTCGCCTGGCTGTATTTGGGGGAGACGCAGTCATTTTCGGCGGGTTCTGCTGCTCTGCTTGTCATGTGCATGGGCGTTCGGCTAGGTGCTATGGGTGGCAGAAGTCCTCGCAGAGGTGGCCAAGGTCCACGCGCTGCACTGACGGTGAGCCAACTGGCTACGCGACTGTAAATTAGATTGTACCGAAATGTCCCAAGGTCAGTCTTGTCCTCGACCTGACTTACTCGTTCTCATCCATCCTCCCCAGAAAAACAAGACAAGATCGTACGACTCTTGTCGCGTGCACTTCATCGCATTCGCACGACACCTCCCCGCATCATCGCATCGCCAGCAACTCGTAAGTTTGTGCCCGTTTCTTTCCGTGTGCTTGACGTTGCATCCCCCCAGAACCTCGTCGTGCCGCTGTAGCCATTGTCATTCGTATCCTTCCCTCCCCGACGACCCCGCCGGTTCCCGCCGATGCCCCCGTCCCGACGCTCGATCAATTTTTCGACCTCGATTGGGTCAGGGACCCCGCTGCTCGCCCAGAAATCCTTTTCTTGCAGAGGGACGACAGTTCTCCTTCGGATGGTTTGAAGCCCAACTTGTCGGGCGAGGGCACCACGCATCGCAGTAGCAGAGTCGAAGCACACCTCGCTTTCCCAGGAGGAAGAATGGAGGAGGGGGACGAAGGTGGTCTCTACACAGGTTCGTCTCCCCTCGCTCGATCTACGTCGTCGCCTGAACGCCTGATACACAGCTATGAGGCAAACATGGGAAGAAATCGGTTTGGACCTCGCGGAGCGTGACTTTACATGTATTGGACAGCTCGATGATCGGGAAATCACGACTTCCTTGGGGAAACGGTTGCTCATGATACTTTCCCCTTTTGTCTTCTTACAGCTCACCCCTCGCCCGCTCTCAATGGAACCCGCCGAGGGCACTAGTATCCATTGGACGCCTCTCGAAACACTCGTCAGCGCCGTGTTACCTGAAACGGTCGGACTCGTGGATTCGAGAGGAAGGTGGTCGAGTGTAGCGGTAGATGCCGCTTCTAGGCTGACACCACGTCATCCTGCTGTCCTGGAACTTCTGGTTCGCGTCCTTGTCGGGAGTATGCGGTTCCCCGCTATTCTCCTTGACGTACCAGCTTCCGATCTGCCACTTTCCGTCGGATCCCCACCCCTCCCAATCAGTGCTTCGTACTCTGTGTTGACACAAAATGTGCTGGAACAGGGGATCATATCTGACAAGTTGGCCCCACAGAAGCGAAAGAAACCGTCCAGCCACCGTCAGCTCAAGCTGTGGGGTCTCTCTCTTGGCATGACATTGGACCTCATGGCAAACATGGTACCCGAAGCACTGCACTCACAACAGGCCGCTGGACGGCACCCCCCGCACCTGCAATTACCCTTCCGACCTCTCAGTGGCGAAGGTATGCGCGTTGACGCTGTCGCTCCCAGCCTTGCCAGCGTATTCCCCCGGTTCTCATATCCGGACGTCAACTTTTGGATCTGGTAAGCCTCGCCTCGTGGTCTCGCTCGTCGCTTTGTTCATCACAGCATACTAGGGTGTTTGGCAAGCGTTACCGTGAAGTCGTACGCGGTTGGGAGGCTAGCATTCGCGAGGGCGGTTCGAACGATCGACGGCAAGCATTCTCTTGTTCGCTGTTTTACAAGTACTGACTGTTCGACGCAGCCTCAATTGGTCTGGAACCGCTCTGAACAACTTTTACGCTGCAGTACGCAAGGCGCTCGTCGTTGTCATCGTTCTTCGGGCTGTCGGCGTCCTTTGTGGCCTTTTATTCGCTGGATGGTGGATCTTGTCCTGAGTGTTACTTTTAATTTATTCGTTCAGAGACATTGGACCCCTCGTATTGGGCACCATTTTCTCTTTGATATGCCTTCCTCACATCTGGGACATCGTGTTCGAGTTCATACATTAGTCGCACGCGCGCCTGGTCGCACTTTGATTCAAGTACATGCCAGCCACGAGTCCCGTGTGACGATGACGATACGTGTTCTGTCTTGTCCGTCTCTAGTACATTCCACTCTAAGTTGACGGTTAATAGTACCCGATCTGTCCGTCTTGTAGTGACAAAAGATGTACTACATATGCAACTTTAGCCTAGGGGTAAACCGCAAACTTCACAGTCACGTCCTCCATGGTCATTCTCAAAGGTGCAATGGGGACAGATCCTGACTCGAGAATTGCCACCTCCTCGACTCTGAGCAGCCTCTTCTGCAGCAATCTGATCGAAGATATCTTGAGGAATCTCGTCTTGGTGATGTCCCAAGTCTGTTGGAGTTGACGATGTTGGACGAGCAGCTGGTGGGCATATCGTTGTAACCAGGAGAATAATATCACTTTGTGCAGGAAGAACTCACGGGCGCTTTCACGAGCAAAGGTTAGGAGAGTCTGCCACCCGTCTGTCTTCATGAGGGCGCCTAGCACAGAGGGATCATCTAGCAATCGGGGCGAAGTGGCCGTCCGTATAAGGATCTTTGTGTCGTCCTGATCGGGGTTAGCTGGGAGCACAAGTCAGAGTAATCAAAAACCATACCGGTGACAGTAGCTGGGTGGTTTCAAGAAATGCAATCATATGCCAATCACTGAGCCATTTCGCGACCTCGAGACGTTTAACATCGTTGCGCGCGTCCTCAAGGGTCGGGGCGCCTAGGCGGTTCAGCGAACTGAGAATGCTCTCGACCCGCTGATCTTCGAGTCCGGGACGATTTTCAATGGCGAACTCCGTCGATTGGAACATCGGGTTAGGTGTTTGAGGGAAGCCATGAGTGACCTGTCGAACGTTTCATGATTCGTAGGATAGCAAGACGCTGTGTCATGCCTACATTGACGAGAAGATACTCCACTGGAAAACAAGGCTTTGCGCTCTTCTTAACCTCAAAACCATACTCGTTCTTGTATCGATAGAACACGTCGGGAACGTAACGTGCCGAATCCTGGCTGCGGTCTTCCTCCTTTACTCGGACGATGCCGGGTTCCACGCTGGCTTCGATCATATCCGCTGCGACCATGGCACATGCTTGCTCTGATACTTGGTAGGCGGAGATGTCGACTTGACCATCTTCTGTGGCAGTAAGAATGGCGGTAACCATACGCGAGCCAAAGGCACCGCTCGAGGACGATCGAGATGGGGTGGGATTGGCATTTTGAATTGTTGCTGAAAAGATAGCTTCCAGAGCAGAGACAAAATATGATTGCGCATGTCGCTTGTAGACGTTCTTGGTTCGATCGTCTGGAGTTGGGTCAAGATCCGTGAAAATATATCCCACGATGGAAAGAGGGGTCGACGCAGACTTGGCCAGTTCCCTGATGCGTTGTTCGTCTTCCCATGGAATGCCCAAAGTCAGACCATCGAGCTCGCCCTCCTGGGGGGGTTCATAAATTGCCTCTACTACGGCTTTAATGCCCATGGGCACTTCGTTGTAAGGCTCGTAACGTCCTATAAGCCAGCCGAAGCGCTGGAGGCCTGTTGCTCTCCAGGCTTGTAGGAATCGTTCCACGATGAATTGTGTTGCGAATTCCAAGTGATCTACCATTCGGAACGGTGGAGACTGTAGAGTGATCGCAGAGGGCTGACAGGCGGTACATATGCCTGATGGCCATGGTGGGTGATTACCTATCGGACAGGGCACCTTGACTTTGTACGAAGTGGGGGAAAGCGGAGGAAGGGCCTGAGCAGCAGCGGAGGAAGCGTTTGGAGAGACCTTGCGGAGATATGCATGGTATGACAAATGCTTTATGCTGTGCTCAGCCTGGTAGGCCGCGTCATAAGGTTCCAAGGGCATGCAGTAGTCACACATGCCATTCGACGCGTGTTTGCAAAAGCGCGAGTCACGGCCACGGGGAATCGTTCCGTCCCTTGATCGCCAATAGGAGTCGACGGGATCCTCTTGCACGTTTTCCCATAGGTTATTTTGCTTTGAGGGGAGCGTGGGGGACAAGGGGTCTGGATGGGTGGAAGTGGGTAGATCCTGATAGTTGACAAAGATGAGGTCGCCGTGTCTGGAGCGATCGTGAGTACGGACGAGGAGAGATGGCGGAGACGTACTTCAATCCGAGAGACTGTAAATCTCGGCCAGCGAGGCGTGTGACGAGGGTCTCGTTTCCCCGTGGCTGATTTGAGATGGTGACCGAGGCTGGGTCCAGGTTCTTGCTAGCGGTCTGGATGATCTGGAGAGGGGCGTGTTAGCTGGGGGAGCCAAGGGCAATGGACTGAGAGTGCCTTGTCGACGAGGAGATGAATGTCATCGGATGGCGAGACCTCGAAACGAAAGTTCCCGTCCTTGGACCTGATTCTGATTAGCTGACAGGGGATTAGTCGACTCTGCGACCTCGATCGCGACGGTGGATACTTGCCATGATTTCGTCGATGGCAGAGGCGGCAACGTCGCATCCCCGCATATCCATGCCGATTACATAATCATTTCCGTCATCAAGCGTACGGATTGCGAATGGAGTCTCGACGTGCACAGCGAACGTCCGGGATGGCTCTTCTCTGGCCATGTCCCCGTCCTCAGCCAACAGGCGAGAACTCGCTTCAGCACTCCCAGACAACATCGACGCCGAGCTAGCCCTCTGGAAACAGCTCATCTTTGACACCGACATGGCGGACAAGCAACCCGCCCCAGACGTACGCCTTCCCTCTCAGTGCTGTCGCGCTCCTCACATCCTTGCCAGCGTCCGCAGTTCCAGGCTGCCCCGCCACAACTCCCCCCAGAAACATACGCTTACCTTATCCAGGCGCTCCTCTCCCTTCAGTCGGTGTCCCAATACCCTCAGACCTACCCCTGGCCGCCCAACATCGCCCCCCCAATTCCAACTGCCTCCACAGCAGCTCCCCCGTCGTTTTACCCTGCAAACCCACTTCCTCAAAGCACCGCCACGCAGCTTCCTGCAGCATCCACGGCGACCGCGTCCACTACTCAGGACCCGGACGGAACGGAGGACACTGGTGACGACAAGCGACGCAGGAACACGGCTGCCTCGGGTGAGGGTGCATGCATCATGGCAGATCGTCCTGCTAACCGGATAGGGCACCCGTAGCGCGATTCAGGGTCAAGAAGAAGCTCAAAACGCTCAACCTCGAGCGTACGGTCGCAGACTTGACCGGCAGGACAGAAGAACTCGAACGGGAGGCAAATGATCTCCGGCGAGAAAACGCATGGCTAAAGGAGATCGTCCTCCTCAAGGGCAGAAACCTTGCCCCTTTGAATCTTGGATCGCAACCGCCAGCACCCGCCAATCGACACGACAAAGACGAAAAGGACGATCGTACGCATGTTGGGTCAGAACTTGAGCCGGCAGTAAGATCCGGGGGAAAGGGGAAAGATAGGGAGAGCTAAGGGGGTGCTTGACTTTATGGACATGAGAATCACCTTGGCAATTTGTACTGTACACGTTCTACCGAGATATTCGTGTGTGCTACGAGTGCCTAGACATTAATATTCACACGCCTTTGATATGTCGTTTGGACGTCCACCATCCATCAATGTCGGCTTCCAGCCCGCCCCCCCTGACCGTGGCTCGTTTCCCCTTGACCACGATGGTACAAGTTAATTTCATCCACCGGAATCGTATTTGACCTTGTCCTAGGTGAATGCAGGGATAAAATGATGCAGTACATGGGCTGCCTCAAGAACAATTCTAGCATGTCCACTCCTTGTAGGTCATTCAGCAAACAATATCTCGAGTGCAGAATGTCCAAGTGAGCCTGCCTTCTCACCCATTCGGTTGAACAGCTTGTGCAATATTGCAGGGGACTCATGGAACGCGATGATTTCAAGAACCTCGGGCTGGGAAATGTCGGCGCAGACATCCCTAGCTTGCCAAAGGAGCAGAATCGTCGTTGAGGTTATCCAGTCGGCTCTAGTCCGTATACGCACCAGCGGATGCACCACACTCCGCAGACCATAATATGTTGAGACCTTGTTGTCAAGTCATCTACGTGAGTCCCAACTTGAATCCGTTCGTCTGTTAATTTATCGGTCAGCGTCTTCTAGTCTATCATCACACTACCTAGATGTTCTCTGTCTCCCCGAATGTGTAGGCATAGACAAACGATTCAAGCATGCCCAGCAGCTCGTTGCTCGATGTCGTTTGGTGGCTGCAAATCCCGGAAGGACTGGATGCTTTCAAATCCTGTGTTCCCCGTCGTGATATGGCGTAACTGTTTCATCTTGTGCACGTTCGACCACGAGGGGCTATATTCACAGCCAAATCGAGTAACTTAGCTCATACATGACAAAATGTTCCGGCTACCTAACGAAGAACGTTCGTCTGGACAGTGGTCAGGCCCTGCAGCCTAATGAGATCATTTTTCAGAGGCCGACGCCGACGGCCAGGGTTTATTCTGCTATCCGCGTGGGTTTTGTTTATGCTGGCGACCGCCAGTCCTGACTCGGAGCTCCCATGCTTGCTCTCGCATACCTGATATTTGCTCTTCTAGAAGTGTTTCTTGTGCTAGCTTCGCCTACGCAAGAGACATTCGTATCAAACGACAAACCTTACGATGTACAGGTGTGCATTGTTTTCCTCGCTCTGACCAGCATCCGTATCACGAGATACACTTCAACAGGCCCATCGAGGCGGTAGGGGTAATACGGTCGAAAACACTCTACCGAGCTTTGCATGGTATGCTGGCATTTTTGATATCTGCAGAATTCAGTCGTGAATTCTGAGAACAGGGGGCTTGTTGACGGCGCAACGACTCTAGAGCTGGATAATGGCATCACGTCGGTCAGCACCCTTTCACGTTTATCTTTCTGGGATCTCAACCATGTAGGATGGTGAGGTTGTCGTATGGCATGACAATCAGATACTGGCGGCGAAATGTATGGATACTCATCCTGTCGTGAGTCCCGCGACGTTTCTTCACTTTATCTTCTCATCGATTCTGCAAGTTCCCCGGCGACCCTACGTACCCATATGTTGGCAAATTTATTGCAAATTTGACGTTGGCCCAAATTAAGACCCTTGACTGCGGATCAAAGCGGCAGCTTGACTTTCGTATGGGTCCTCGGTTTTTCTCTGGATTTCAGATGATAACCTGGATCAACAGCTCAACAACTTCTTTACCCTGGAGCTCGCATACCAACACTCCAGGAAGTCTTTGACTTTGTGGAGTGCGCAGATCCCTCGTATCGGATATTGTGGAATATAGAATCAAAGATCAACCCTGCGCATCCTAATCGTACTGCGACCGTTGACGATTTCGTGCAGAAGCAGCATGCGATCTTCTCTGCTAGCCCTTATTATAGATCAATCACAGTAAGCTTCGTCATCAAAAGGTGAAGTGTCCCCTGACTCTTGGTCTCAGTACCAAAGTTTCGACTGGAGAACTCTAATCGCAATGAAGGTAACGGTATCTTTCAAGTTGATAGTACGTTTTGAACGATGGAATTCGACAGGAACTTGACCCTCTGATCCCGATATCGGCATTGATCGACGAGTAAGTACGTTCGATGTTTACGTCTGCCTGCTCGCTAACCTCAAACAGAAAGACGGCGTTCACACCGGACAACAACACCAGTCCTTGGCTTGGCGGTTTACACCTTGACAGCTTCCCGGGCCCATCTCTTGGTCAAAAGATGGCTCAAGCTGCGCGTGCTATCAATGCAAATATCTTCTCGCCGTGCGGGACGTGCCTTATCCCTTCGTTCGTTACCTTTGAAGACGATCCTGCTTTCACGACACGAGCCATGATCCGGGAAGCTCATACTCTCGGCCTGATTGTCAAGCCGTGGACGGTCAGTTTCCGAACATCAAACCTGCATTTCCATGTCACGCTGATTTGGTGTTCCCGATAGATGAATGGTCTCGATAGAGTCGACGAGTTGTACCGATTCGGCGCCGATGGCATAATCACAGATTGTACGTCGTGTTGCGCTTGTTGCAGACCGCTGTCTCAGCACACAACAGATCCTAGCATTGTCAGGAGATGGGCGAAACAGCAAGGTCTTGCGGTAGCGCCAAAGTACCCCAAGCAACGCGTCTTTTCGTGCCTGGAGAAACATTTACACCGTGGATAGACGCCACGTGTAAAATTGACGACGGCGCAGTCCTATCATGAGACCGGTGCTGCAAGCTTTAATGAAACCTTAGACTGTTGGTTTTAGGTAGAAATATGATAGATTAGACCCGTAGACTTTGTTTTTCTTCCAGAAGAAGAGAACGTTTGTGATCGACCCCTCACGCATACACATGGGAAATTTTACAACTCCCTGTCAATCTTGTCTTCTGCACCATTTGACTGGCAACTCCAATGCATTGTTTCTCGGAACTTTCTTTGTGCGTAGTTCTCTGTGCTTTTTACGTTTTAGTGACGAGCACCTGGATGTTTGCATCATGCAGTGATGTTCAGATTTAGCAACACCGGTTTCATGATGGCGGTTCTCTCGGCGCTGATCTTGTAACGTCATCGACCGGCAAGATGCGCGACGCACAGCTCCACGCGTCCAGGCGGCAGGAATGAAAGTCATGGAGTATAAACATCAGTTGCAGTGAGTGGTACATCATTGCATTATTCCTGTATTGTCATCCCTCTGTCTGCAAATGTGTGCTCACAAGCTCGAGATCATTGTGGCTGGGGGAGGAATATCGGGCGTAAGTCCTTCCAACTTTCGTCTGGCGTCGCTCAACTCGGGGTTGACTATCGGTATGACCAGGCGGCGGTTGCTCTGTTTCTGTCACGCCTAAACGCAAATCTCATCATTCTCGAGAGCCGCCCGAGCCGACCTACTAGTACATTCGCTGAGGGCGGAATTTTGATGCTCGCTCCAAATGGAATGCATGTCTTGAACGGACTTGATCTGGCTCGCACGCTTCTCCAGCGGGATAGCGGTGCGCAGGTGTCCCGGATAACCATCAACGATTCCGCTGGTGGACTCATCGGCAAGGTGCCGCAAGGTTCGCAGGAACGCTACGGGTTTGCCTCCACCGTGGTCATGCGCTCGGACCTTCATGACGTCTTGCTGGACGAAGTAGAGAAAAGGCGACTCGATCTCAAATGGGGCGCTCAGGTACGGTCAATCGAAGAGTCCAACGACGGTGTGCTCGTGCGTTGGGCCCAAAATGGAGTACCGCAAGAAAAGAAGGTCGACCTCTTGATTGGAGCGGATGGGATTTGGAGTACGGTCCGACCGAGGTAATTTCAAGCGCCTGCTCTGGTACGATCAGCATCCTGACTGCCCTTTTGAAGTATGTACAATTGTCTCGGGCTCTCCGTACCCAAGCTAGAATACAGCGGTTTGGTTGGCATAGGCACTCTGATCAACATCGAAAGCGTGCCTGGCTTATCGAGCTTCCTTACCCCAGATCAGCCGTGTGTCATGATTCAAGGGCGACAGGGGTTTGTCGGTATGACAATTTTCGACAAGGAAAGGAAGAAGGTGGGATGGTAAGTGTCATCACTCCCCTGCTAGGATGCGATGCGCATATTCGATACTCATCCCAACTTGAGGTGGACGACGCATGAGGCACCAAATCGAACCCGAGAGGAATGGAAAGTTCACAAGAAGCAAGCCTTGCTCGAGGTGAGCAAACCTCCTTCTATTCGTCGCACCGCTCACGCCAATTTTTACAGATGCGGGAACGGTACTCGAGCTGGGCGTTCCCGGTGCCCCAGCTGATCGCTGCGGCAGAGGCTTCCGACGATCAACTATTTGTCTGGCCTGTATTCGAAGTTCCGAAGTTGGAACGCTGGCATAGTGGGCGCACGGTTCTCATCGGTGATGCTGCTCACGGTGCGTTGGATCTCCTCCATCAGAAGCCGCGTTCGCATTTAAGTTTGGCTCTACAGCGATGCCCCCGCACTCTGGACAAGGGGCATCTCAAGCGCTTGAAGATGCCGGTTATCTTGCCTACCTTGTGCGGAGGCAGACCGAAAGTGCCGTTCCTGGGGCGAATGAGTTAGAGTGGGCATCCATGCTAGCAAGTTTTCAGATGGATCGACAGCCTCGGGTCAACGAGATAGTGGACGAGGCAAACCGCCGTGGTAGCCTGAAGAAGGATCAGAGTGTTGTCGCATTCTTGATGAAGAAGTGGATGATGTGGGTCGTGTTGCTGTTTATGCGGGAAAGCTGGGGAGACAGCTGGTTTGGGTACAAGGTGCCCGGGATAGACAAGTGGTAGTAATTGTGGCTGTACTGTTTGACTTCGGGAATATGCGGGTGCTCAAAGTCTGCCATCAGAAATTGCGACTAGTATCCGACACCCAACCACCGCCCGGAATGGCCTCCTTGCAAGCGGTCAGAAAATCCGTCAACCTCGCCCCCACCGTCCGTGCCCTTCCCACCGGCCTCCCCAGCGCACCCCACCTCAACTTCGCCGCTCGTGCGCCGGCGGACGGCCACGACCACGGACATGGTGTCGCTCCTCGCTCGGACGCGCCGAGGAACTTCACTGTTGGCGTAAAGACGACCTCGGTAGGCCTTGTCTCCCGGACCTACGTTTGTAAGCACGTCTCGAAAGCAAACGTCTACCCATGCTAATCCCGGGTCCAAAAAAAACCAGCTCCGTCCACAACGTCCTTTTACCAACCCCGTCTTCTTCACACCTCTGCTGTTGCGAAAGACGCCCCCGAGGTCCCCGATTTCTCCCCGTACCGCCCCAAGTCGGGCGAAGCCAACCGCGCCATGTCGTACTTTATGGTTGGCTCTCTTGGCGTCCTCTCCGCCTCCGTCGCCAAGTCTACTATCACCGGCTTCCTCGAGACGATGGCTGCCTCTGCCGATGTCCTCGCGCTCGCAAAGACGGAAGTCGAGCTTGCCAGTATCCCAGAGGGCAAAAACGTCATCATCAAATGGCGCGGAAAGCCTGTCTTTATTCGTCACCGTACATCCGACGAGATCCAAGAGGCTAGGAGTGCCAGCTGGACGTCGTTCAGAGACCCAGAGAGCGACGAGAGCCGGACAAAGAAACCCGAGTGGCTGGTCATGCTCGGTGTTTGCACCCATCTGGGCTGTGTCCCAATTGGTGAGGCAGGCGATTTTGGAGGGTGGTTCTGTCCCTGCCATGGTTCGCACTATGATATTTGTAAGTTTCATCTACGCCAGCGATACCTTCTGTTGACACGCTTCCAATAGCCGGTCGCGCACGCAAGGGACCAGCACCGGTAAGGAAGACTATTTCTGGATCAACCTCGGTGATTGAAACTTTTTCCTTGCAGCTAAATCTGGAGATTCCTCCCTATGAATTCAATGATGCTGATGACAAGCTCATCATTGGGTAGGGGCCGACAACCACGATATCATTACAATCCATGTAATTCACGGAAACATACAATTAGAGGCTTTGCCTGAAACCGTGACCTCTGCCATGTGCGTTCTGAATTGATAGAAAGATGCTGTGTGGGTAAGCGGGTGACTCGACAGAATGCAGAATAGATCCAGGTACATGTATATACTTGTGAAGCAGATATTGGTACATAGGGGCTAAAACGCCGAGATTATGAAGGGGAAAAGATTGGGTGCTGGGGCAACGAAGAGGAACCACGTCTACCCAGGAAACGCGAGATACTATTACCCTTGGGCGATTCCTCGTCAACTAGCGCATTGCGAGAAGATCTCCGAGTAAGTTTGTCCCAGAGGCTTGGAGAAGTTGAAGGGGAGGCTGAATTGGGCGGCGTCACTGCCGAAAAGTGCGAGGATGGTGGGGAGTTGCCATTGCAACGAGCCGTTGGGATTGGGATAGTCGGATGAGGCGGGGACAGAGCTTCCGACTTTAATGATGCGGTCGTCGCGCTGGGTTCTATGGCGGTTTTTCGCGGGGGTTCTGCACTGTTGTCCTTGGATAAGCGGCGGGTTTCTGATTCGTCTTTGTGGTTGCGTTCAGAAGTAATGCTCAAGGTTTTGGTCTTCTGTACAGTCCTTGGGCCGGACCCGCTGAGAGAGGATGTTGGGGAATTTATGGTAGTCAGACTGAAGTCCCACGAATCAGTGGTACGCTGAGCCTTCAGGCTTTCTGGAAGGCGACGCCGTTCTTGACGCATGGTCAGCGGGGGAAGCCCATCTAATATTGTCCCGACGAGATATGATTTCTTTTTTGCGCCCCTGAGAAATGGGGTTTGCAAAAGTTCAGCTGCTGTTGGACTGTGTGCGAAGGCATGAATGATCCGCAGCCGTAACACCAGAACAACCTACCGTTTCGAGGGATCTTTCGTGAGACAGGCATCGACGATCTCCTTGAACGCACGGGAATAACGGTGTGCGCCTCCTTCCCGAGCCAGGGTTGGGGGTTTTCCTTGGACACTGGAGAATAAATTGGTTGATGAACGGATAGCCTGTCAGATGATGATGACGTGAGACGCACGTTTGGAGAAGGACGGTGTGTGCACTTTCGCGCGAACATGGCGGACGGCCTTGGGTAAGTTCGATGGCAGTAATTCCAAATGACCAAATGTCGGCCTTGGCGTCGTAACGTTTTCCCTGGATAAGCTCTGGCGCCATCCAACATGGCTATAATGGGAGTGAGTGAAGGCGCTGGCCGCGCGCGGGTAAGCAAGGACGCACGGTACCAACGAAAGACTTGCGCTTGCCGAGAGGTGGACGTGAAAGAGGGATGCCGTCGTCTAAATATTTGGGGCGAGGTGGGAGGTCGAATTTCAAGTTTAAAGGGCTGATGGGATGGACGACCGATTGTTCACCATCGTCTACGAGGGGAGCGGCAACACCAAGGTCACCCACTAGGACAGTGCCATCGTCATCGACGAGCAGGTTGGCTGCCTTTACGTCGCGATGAATGAAACCATTGATATGGAGGTAACTGAAGAGAGTTAGAGGGATTCAGGGACTGGGGAAGGAGGACCGACTTGAGACCTTCTAGGGCCTGTTTGAGGATACACTTTACGACTTCCTCCTCCATGCCACCGGGCCAAGCGTAGTTCATGACGTCTGCGGCACTGCCTTTGTTCATGAGACGGACTGCGATGTGGAGTTTGTGGCCGTCGATCCAGCTTCCACGTACGCGAAGGACGTTTGGGTGCTTTGAAAGGGACATGAGCTGGGTCTCGCGCTGAAGGCGAGCGAGAGGGTGCGGGGGGAGGGAGTCGAGATCAAGGACCTTGAGCGCGCAGGGATATGGGCGAGGATGTTCTGGAGGAGGAGGGTTGTACACGGCTGCGTATACGACGGAGGACGCGCCGAATCCGATGGGGGCGCCGATAGTGTAGTCGCCGGGGCGGTCGCTGAGCGAAACAGAGGATGAGGGAGACGTGGGAGGCTAGATAAGGCGAATACCTGAAGAGCCGCCATTCATCCTCGACGGCGCCGATGAAGTTCTCGGACAACATGACGACGCCGTGTCGTGTCATGTCGAGTGGTCGTCGCGGATGTGTCGTCGTCGCCGTCGCCGTCGTCGTGGGCGTCGTGGACGATGTCGGTGACGCATCGTCCGCGGCGGTTAGTCTCTGCCGTAAGTGGCTGCACTGAATCCTACCCGCTCCGATACTGACACCGGCTCCGTGTTCGGGCACCGTTCTCTTCCCCTCGCATTTCATGGCGCCAAAGGAACCGTGCGCAAAGTATCAGTACGTCGTCACTTCTTCAGGCCCAAAGATTGTCCCCGTCCAAGACAATGTTTCGAAGGAGGAGGAGTCTGCAGCAGATTACAACGCTGGAGGCTATCTGCCCGTGAAGATCAACGACGTCTTCAGGGACGGTCGCTATCTCGTCGTCAGAAAACTCGGGTACCACCCTTTCTCACCCTTTCGACCCTCTCTCACCCCTCCCACAGCTGGGGCCACTTCTCCACTGTCTGGCTCGTGCATGATACCCAGTGCGTCCCGCGTGCGTCCTCCCTCGTCCTCCTTCTCATCCCCTCCAGCCTGTCCCGCTACTCTGCCCTCAAGGTCGTCAAGTCCGCGTCCCGCTATGCCGACACAGCCCGCGATGAGATAAAGCTTCTCACCAAAGTATCAGGCGCAAACCCTGCCCATCCAGGCCGTGCATACATCGTCTCCTTTCTCGACTCTTTCACGCACCCCGGGCCAGAGAACCACATATGCATCGTGTTCGAACCCCTCGGGGAGAACCTCCTGGCTCTCGTTCAGCGCAACAAGAAAAAGGGTGTCCCACAACCCCTCGTCAAGCTAATCGTCAGGCAGGTCCTTCTTGGTCTCCAGTACCTCCATGACGAGTGTGACCTAGTACACACGGACATCAAGCCAGAGAACATCCGTATGCTCTCCCTTTCCATCCTATTTATCTCCTTATACTCTTTTCCAGTCATCTCCATCCCGGACGTCGAGGCGCACATCCTCGCGGAACTCTCTCTATCCCCTTCTCCCCGTTCACGTCAGGTCGGTGTGCCTCACCCTGCTACAAAGTCCCGCTTGGGCATGACCATCCCCAACCGTCGACCTACCGCCCGCGAACGGCACGTCGAGATCTTCGACTCTCAACCATTGTCAAGCCCTTCGTCTAGATGCGGTAGCATCAGCGCCAGTGCAAGTAGTCCAGGTCGTCATAGTCCCTTCCTGTCCACCGTTCCTCCGCGCGGAACCCCTTCTACCAGCGGACCTTCGAAGCACCCTGTCTCTCCAGATCTGAAAATCCCTCCCATTGACCAACCCTTGTTACAATCTGGCAGTCCATCCACGGCGTCAACCACCTCCGCTTTTTCAGTACATGCTAGTACTAATAGTACCCTTAGCACTCCACCAACTCCCGTGGAGAGCGCAGATATCCCCGAGTTGTCCGAGATGGCTTCCATCGCGGTCCCCGACCCGCATCCGAAAAATAAACCTCTAGCGGACTCGGGCAATTCTATTACGCGGCCACCGGCTTCGCCCCTCATCCAATCACATTCCCTGAACGATATTCCCCACGCTCCCATTGGTCCATCGTTACTCTCCCGGACCGCTCCGCAACGGACAAACTCCTCTTCTCCGAGCAACTCAACTACCACCTCCTCCACCGCTTGTCCTACCCCCCAGCCTCCCCCAACTCCTCTTGGCTATATCCCGCTCACGATCAAGATCGCCGACCTAGGCAACGCAACACCCACAAAGCAACATTACACTGAAGATATCCAGACCCGCCAATATCGTGCCCCTGAAGCTATCCTTGGGCGGCGCGACTGGGGAACTCGTGCCGATATATGGAGTGTGGCATGTGTCGTTTTCGAACTACTGACTGCCGAGTACCTGTTCGATCCGCACGGGCAGGGTGAATTGTTTACCAAGGATGACGATCATATGGCCCAGATCATCGAGCTAATGGGCGATTTTCCTCTTGAAGCAAAGATGGGGGGCAGGTATAGTAGAGAACTGTTTGATCATACAGGTCAGTCCTTCTAGCATGCCGTCGAACTGCCTTCTGACGCCCGTTTCAGGTGCACTGCGGTACATCAAAACTCTGAAGCCATGGCCGCTGCGCCGCGTGATGGTGGAAAAGTATTTGTTGTCGAATGCTGCAGCTGCAGATCTCTGCGCTTTCCTGGGACCCATGCTCGCGGTTGATCAGCGAGAGCGTAAAGAAGCGCGAGATATGATCGGCCACAAATGGTTGCACATCAAGGACGAAGAATGGCTAAGTGTGGATGAGTGGTGAGTGAATATACCATCATCCGACGGCCAACTGGGATAGACACGTAGATACAGCTTCTAGAACGACCTCTCATGTACTATACATGTTACATCCTTTGTGTTTCTCCCTCACTGCTGTTTACATAGGTTTCATCATGCAATTCATATCCATTTTGTTCCCCATTGCCACTTATTAGCACTAACAATCGAGGCGTAGTTTCACAAAAAGACTGAGCACCCATTGTTGACGACATCACTGCTGTGGAAACCTTGGGGGTCCCTTTGGAACAAGACCCATTCGACCTGTGGGTGTTCGCCCCGGGTACAGGTCGTCAGGAAGGCTATTTACTACTACTAGAGCAAAAGTTCTCATGGTGCATAATTGAAATTTCGCATGAGACTTGAGCTGAGTACGTGCTTTCGTCTGCTTTCATGTGAGTTGTTGACCGTACGACCCACCGACCTTTTTGGATCAGCCATTGTGTCCACCTGATAGTGCGAGTTGCTACCCGTGATGATGGCATGATGGTCCGGGAGGGAGCCTCTAAGAATACGAAACGGGTCTTATGTGCATGTGCCAACTGAGGCGTTGAACTTCAGCGAAGACATTTGGGGACTAGCCGTTAGATCACTCAAGTGAGTAAATTCTACCTCGATTACCCACACTAACCTGAAAATATCGCAAGTCTCGACCGCTGGCTTTCATTACCACGGACTGCCCGAGTACCCGTACACCATGGCATCGCAAGTTTCACGACATTTTCCTTTGGCCTGCATGCACGTCCTGGGTAGAAGTCCTCAGAATTTCAAACAAATATTTTTATTACAATGCTTCTTCCACACTTGTTTTCGAGCCCGCTGTGGATATTCAAAGTTCAATGTTTGACCACTGAAAGTGGGAAAGCATCGTTTGTAGTGATATCTATTGTTCCTTTGTGTCGTTGATAGATATAACTCCGAGGGCATTCACAAGGCCCAGGATGTCCTTGTCACCGAGATCTGTTGAAGGCGGAGAAGTCTGCTGCATG
>JBBPKY010000455.1:0-21230 GCA_038089495.1 Xerocomellus dryophilus
GCGTCAATGTGAACGAACCCATAAATGTGACGCGATTTCGACGAACGGGGGATCCCACAGAGTCGTCCCAAGTCGTTTTCTCGGCGCGGTAAAGAACGAATATTTGGTGGGAGCTCCCGGTTTACTCTGGCGTTGTGATGATGTACAAAACTGAACGGAGGGTGGGTTGCATGCGCATACGTAGACGAGAAGATGTACCGCACTGTCAAGCAAGGTACCAATATTATAGAGAATGAATAATCTCGCTGTGCGGACATGGTCTCATCGATGGCGGGGGGACTGCACCTCGCCCGTAACTGGCCGACTGGACACTCTAGGCGGGATTTACTTGTATATAATCCAGCTGTTCTTAGGTAGTCAGTAGCAAGCTAGTAGGCGGTGATCGAGCATACCGCAGGTGGTACGGGTCGATGTCAGCCCATACCCGCCGAGGTGTTCATTTGCTGACCCACGGCGTTACCCATGAGCAGCCCCAAGGATGACTATTTTGCCTCCTCACCGCTCAACCTAGTATACGACCCGTATACCGAATGGTATTTCCTGAGCGCCACCGCCGTGGGCCCGAAAAGTAACAGAAATTAATGCCTCCGCTTCAGGGTAGACACAGTCACCCCTTAGACGGGTTCACAGGGTCCGCGTGTGATGGCGCCCGTTGACACGAGGTAACCCAAGAAAGCAATGAAAGGAGACCGTGAAAGACGCCCACCGGCGGTGCCAAGACGTGCTTGGGTTGCAGCGAAGGCTTGCGGTTCGATGCTATTACCAGCGTCCAGTAGGGACCACCCGAATCACGACCACTGCGAGGAATGAGAAAGAGCAGAAGAGGACAAGAAGGACACGTACAGTATCTTGGTGCGGGTCGCAAATAAACTTTGAACCCATATTCTCTACACTTATTATGGAGGCGACGCGCGCATTGAGGAGCAACTTCACTCACGGTCGTGTTCGAACGCCTGCCAAGTGAAAGGATATCGTAGCACGTTGAATCCCCATGTTCTGAAACGACCGAGTGACAGAATTAGGAGGCACAAACAATCAGTGCGCAACAATCTGATGCGGATAGCTGAGCACGCTTGCCAGGCTGGCACCTAATTGTAATTGTTGTGTGCTGATTATTTGTCATTTTGACACTCAGACGGCTGTGGTGGCGAGATTAGGTTTCCTTAGGAAGCACGATCGATCGTTCAATCAGTGCCTGCTTGAATTGGCTCGTGGCAATCCGATGACCGCGAAGAAGTCCATCAGTCAAAAAAAATGGAAATCAAAAAAGTCGCGCTGGAAATGGGTTCCCACTCTCGTGATGGCCAACATGAGCAGGTCCTCGCGAACCTCAGACGGTGAACCCTGGCCTAACACCCGCCTTGGCTCCAAGAAGTTGGCGCTTTAATTACGTGCGTGATCACTTAGTGGCAGCGTTTGAGTCGAGGGCTCACTATGTCGAGGCGGGGACCCGGATCACGCCACCTCCGACCACTATGGGGATTTGGTAGTCATCATCTCTTTCTCTCGACCGTTATTGAACTATCAAGGCTGTGCCCGCGATCATGACTTTTCAAAGTGCTGTTTGAACCCCCGCGTCGAGCCGTCCAGTTGCTGCGAAGTTGGTGAGTACCCTTGATCTCCTTCAGGGTTACTAATACTATAATGCTTCTTTGGAGGCTAACTCCGTATGAGCTTACATGTTGTACTTGCGAATGGTGCCCGGATTTTTCTATTTATTGTCGCAGGGCTGCTGCAGCTCTAAAACCCGTCCCAAAAGACGACGTCCCCATTGCAACGTCACCAAGATGTTCCACCTGCAGCAGATCGCACCAGACCCGTAGTATGAGCCCCTCCCCTCGAACTCGCATCACAAGTGCTGATCCATCTTCAGCCTTGAACTCTTCCTGCACAGCCTTCCCGTGGCTGAGATTACCTGTCGATGCGTGATTGAACATGGCCACGACTGTGGCGTAACCCTTCCCGCAGACTCCAGGCTCGTGTCCGCACACCTGCGCAACGAGCACGCTCTCGGGGGCGGGTGGAGCAGCAACGAGAGGATCGCATGTCTATGGCGGAACTGCGATTCACGACCCCTTCGGCGGCGGTGCCTGATCCGCCACATCTTATCGGTTCATTTAGGGTTGTTGAGGTGGACCTGTCCTCTATGTTTGAAAACATTTGCGCGGAAGGGGACGGCGCACAACTGTCACCTTGGTAGCGAGATGCCACTGCAGCATGAAGGTGCGTTCTCCTTCCAGTATACTCCTTTCTTACGGTGAATAAAAAGCTCCTGTATCCAAGATCCGGAGGGGATTGAATAATTCGAATGTTCGGAGGAGTGCCATCATACTAGATGATGCTGGCGGACCCACTCTCCCACTCTATGTTCAAGTTGATCGCTCTGCATTCGATCTTTGATTTCGCGAAATAAGTTCATAGATAAAGGATGGACTTCAGTAGATTCTGATGCCATGTGATAGCAATGTCCATTGATGTTCCGTTGTATGGTCAATCTGTTATCGATGTGCTTGGCTTGATATCCATGGAGCATGCACGCCGCTTTGAAATATGCTGTCCCTGGTTTACTTGGTCCGGACAAGATGTTGGCCAGATCGGTGGATGAAACTATACTTAATGTAAGGGGGTACCATGGCCATGATCATCGCCATGATCATCGCCACCAGCAGAACGGGAACTTCTCTGATGGAACACTTCTTAAATGCTGTTTTGTTAGAAGGCACCCGCAACTTGCTGGCTGAGTGATTCGAGTATGGAAGGAAAAGCTCGAAAGTCATACATCGACGGCTCAGTGGAGCAACACGAAAAAGGTAAACGGCAGTATTGGTGGGGCTGAGGGCGAACGAATGCGCGAGCGCATGGGCACCTTCGTCATATAGTAATGTTGCCGGTTGGCACTACACGCTGGTAATTCCGCCGTGGGGTCAATGTGTCGTCGGCGTGGTTGACTGGATCCCATCGGAATGCATGTGTGTTACTCTCGAAGGCATCCGTCCGGATATCCATGGACAACGTGGATCAAGATATTGATCGGATGAGTGATGGGAGATGATGCATTGATGGACGACTCGACGTACGTACTAAAGGGTGTCGCATCATGACTGTATGTTTGCTATCCTCAGGCACGTCGCGCCGCATTAGAAATCGGCGGAATGTCCACTGTGCTCCAGAGCCGTGGACCATTCTGGAGCAAAGGACATTAAATTGAGTTGACGGAGTTACATGAAAAATGTCAATCTATCTTTGGTCGGAATAGTTACGGCGGAGGTGAATGCGAAATCCATGGGTAGTCTGCGTGTTCGGCGCCTTTGACGTTCTCCTTCTCCACTGTCCCATCGGATTATACACTGTGTGCGATCGATATTATGTGTGTCGCGCTTCGTACTACTAATGCTAGGCAGCGCGCGGGCAGGGATACGGACGCGGGTAGTATGGGGTGAGAAACTTGCCATGTACTACGGCGCTTGTGGCACTTGCCTCGTCTCACCGGGCGTCCCGCGCTTCCTCGGCCACCCCGTATCTACCCTCACGTCCACGTCTCCCTTCGCCCACCCTGAAACGCCCCCATCTCCCACCCGCACCGCCTCGCCCACGCTGGCGCGCTCTCCCGTACCTACCCACGCTTTGGTGAGCACGCGAGCAAGCGCGCGGAGCGTCAAGGTGGTCACTAAGGCGAGCGCGTATGTACACGCGCTCGCATGCATGTGAACCGCCTGGCCTCTTCCCCTGACTGAAGGAAGTCTCAGAACTTGATGAAGCGATCGAATGCCACTGTAAAGTGCTAGACCTTCGGTCATTAGGCCACGCGATCAGATCAGCGTGAAACATTCAAGTTCTATTTCGAACCTAAGGATGTGTCACAGATTGTGCAGGCTGTATTCCTCAAAGACACATATGCTGCAAGGACCGGGGGGCCGTGCTACTGAGACTAACCACCCCACAGCAATCCCTGCTTGTCAACCACCTTGCACTCCTACTACCATCCATGACCTAATCACCCTAGGCCGGACCTAAATACTTCGAGATCAGAAGATAATCGTTCTAAAATCTCTGACCCTGCATTTTGCACAGTTGAAGAGGCTCACATCATCCCTTGCAATAGACACATTTACGGCTTGCCTACATCATGATTTTCCTGCAGATGCCGTCGAACTCCTTGAACGGGGACGCGCTGTCTTTTGGGCCTATCATCCCGTAAGCATTTCCCTTTTGACGAAGTCGCAAACAGCCAGCAGAAAAGAGTTGGCTTCTCCCCTTCGCCATGCCTCCAAACTTGACAAGGCGCGGGCCTTGGTGCTCGGCTGCAAGAGGTGGTGTCCACTCTTCGTGGGTTGCCTGGGTTGTCTGTTTCCTCCTATCCCTGCTCTTTTTAGATATTCAGCAGGTAGCCAGTGGAGCACCGGTCATCATTGTCCACGCTAACCAGTATCGTTGCCAGGAACTGGTTCTTTTACCCAACCAAGATCCCATTCGTCTCCCCTCACAAATCAGTAAAACACAGTTATCATCGCGGGTTTATTCTGATTTAGGGCGGGAATCGCCGAAATCCAATAATTTCAGTTCATCCGGTATATTCGGGGACGTTATGAGGGCTTTGACTCTTGAGCCTTTGGATTCAGGTCGTTTCCCCGATAGTCCTGTCCCACCCCGGCATCAGTCGCACATCCGGTGGCGCCCAACTGCCGACGGCGACTCCGCCCTTCGATCTCTACTAGTATCACGTCTTACATGACCTCCATAATCACCCACCGGGCTCCATGAGAATGCCGGACTTCCTTGACTGCGGGTAAGACTCACTTCCACAGCTAGTTTCATTCCCAGTGTTTATTCGGAGCTCGACAGCATGGTGTGGCGGATCTCGCCTCAGTCTTTCTTCGACGTTTACGCCTCTCAAAGACGAGGATGCCTCGGTAGAGTTGCTGAAGAACTGAAAAGGAATCCGTTCGTCCACTTTGCCTGCCACATGGGGCAAATCGTTCAAGTCCATTTGAGTCCGCTTTCCTTCTAGATGACGGTCGTCTGGGAATAGTAGAAAGTATCATGCCCACGCGACAATCAGCTCCTGCGATTTACTTATTTCTCTGTGCCATCACCGTTAGAGATGAACGCTTGAGCAGAGTCCAGACAAGGTCGTACATATCCATCTAGCTGCGGTGACGCAGCTTTCCGGCTTCCAGTCTGTTTTTGGATAATGTGGGCTGTGGAGGGTTATGACAACATGCGTAGTGGATGAGTCCAGTCGTCTAGATCACACTCGCGTGGCACTTGCATTGCACGAGTCGCCGAGGAATGCAGAGATGCTGGCATTGGTCGGCGCATATTGTAGGCTCCCCTAGGTGCATAGTACTAGTCTTGAGTCTCCTCCGTTGTTATGTGTGCTCTCGTTCTGTCTGCTATTGGATACTCCCATGTATTAGGATCCATTGTTGAAGGCGGAACCTGGAGGTCTAGTTGTGTGGTTGTGTTGATGCCTAGCACATGTTGGCAGCGCTGCCCATCATAATGGCTGTCCCGCCATCTCCCCACCATATATTCGAAAATGGGGTTGGCCACCTAGATTCCACGTGGAATATCAATCGTGGCTGGGGACTAAAGGCGCTGCTAGGGTGGGGTGAGCCCATTTCCATGCAATTTCTCTTCCGTTCGTTCCGGCCACTGGGTGCTAATGTACCTGAGGCCCTGTTTGACCCTAGTTGCAACCTTCCCGCTAGTACCACCACACTGGTCGTCGCCTCCCATTGGTGTCCCACTCACGGATCTCCGCGGCCCTTGCATTGGCACTGCACCGTTCCTGTTAGAATCCTGTGTAATCCAAATGATGGTGGCATGCATACAATTAACCCGAGTCGGAGCTTATTGACGTGGCTCCTCGCTCTACTGACGACTTTCCCAGATCGCTTCGCCCACAAATTTTCATATCCGTCTTTCCAATTCCATACGGCCAGATAAGTCAAACTCTGCGCTCATAATACGCAACGAACCATGATTGCATCTTTTCATATCCTGGACCTTTTTCTTCATTACAACATCAAGGGATCAAATGAGTGTTTGTCAAATCCAGTAAGTTATCGATCGAGATCCTGTGATACAGTAGGTTCGTCTCGTGTTTCATCTAATATCAAGTTCCCATAAAAGTCCGCGAACTTGCACTATCTTCATTTCCCTAACCATATTCGAATTTGGGGTGGGTTCTTCCAGGGACAACGTGGTAGTGACTGAACGACTAAGGGCGCCGCTAAGGGAGGAGCAGAGGTAAGCACCTCCATGTTCTTTTTCTCGTATCACCTTCCCACTGGCGGTAATGGGGTGACATTGTTACCTAAGAGATTGATCCTGGCTGAGCCCATCCAGCCAACATCATCATCCAACGCGCCGACGGATTGATCCTCCTCTCTCGGGTTCCAGGCACAGTCCATTCTTGGACGTGTCGGCTTTTTTTTAAACCCTCGTATGAACCGATACGGCATCATGCCATTCGAATGATGATTGATGATTCTGTGTACGGATACGGCCTCCCTCGAGCCGCCCTGACAATAAAGCACTTCGTTCAAAACAACTTAAAGGGTGTGGCCGGTATCCTCCATCGGCGGTGCTTCTTCAGTGCCTGTGTCCGAATCGACTCGGAGTCAGTCCAACGGATCACAGGTGCAGTGATATGTTATCGAGGCGCTATACTGGCACTATTCATGACAGTAGCCCAGACCAGAGATCGGAGATCGACTAAGCTTTGCTCCTAATACCCATCTGTCACATCGGACTTTTGTAAGGCATGGCGTCGACGATGCCATCGGGTACTCTCGTTTGCAACTTGAATCATCCGAATACGTCCACAGCCCTGGCTGAATAGTATAGTACAGTGGGTCCACACCGTCGAGCGTACAGCGTGACTACGCACGTCGAGTTAAACCTCGCAACGAAAGCAAGACGTGCTTCCGCCATCATACTATCGACGCGGACTGCAGCTAGTGAAACTCTCCGCGCCACACGGAACCCCAACCAGACCTGGATGATGCTGACTCTCGTGCCCTCGCAACTTGACAAGTCACCAAGCCTCCAACGCTTTTACACACTCCACATGGTGAGAAGCGAACAAGTCGCAAACGTTTTAGGACCGCTTAGAGGCCCCTCCGGCCAATAAGACGGCCAGCTTAGCGGCGAAAGAATTGTTGGACTGCCGTGCATTTCAGCTGCTCGACAGATCGGCGATAACAGCGGATTTACGGCACTACAGAAATGGTTAGGTATGTACGACATGCAAAGTTGACTTTCGAGAGACTGCGCTATTTTTATTCCAACACCCCTTTTCCCTTCTTACACCTGCACCGCGGACTGCTCCCCGCACCCAGGTTGCATTCATCCTCTGGTGTGGCCGAAACAAGGCCACGCATGAATGAAAGAAAGAATTTAGAAAAACAAAAAAACAATCGGACCGATTTACCCGCCCTCAGCACGCATGCACCGTGCCCTTTCTCGAAAACACCCTCCCACACGCCTCACACCGCCACTTCAATAACCCCAAATGCACCGCTAACACGTGTCGTATCAGGCTCCCTCGCTGCATTGGGGGGACTTGGCAGTCGCGCCAGTGACAGCAGACGATGACTTTTTCCTCGCCTCGGATGTTGTGGGCGTGGCGAAAATGGCCGCAGACGTATTTAGGGTCTGGGGAGAGGGGGGCACCGCAGATGAGAGACGGGTCGTGCGGAGAGACCCATTGGCAGATAAGCTGACTGCTGGGGGTGTGAGGGGCGGCGGCGGCGGGGCCAGAGGTGGATGGGGACTGGGGTGGTGTAGTGGTGATGGGGTTAAATAAACCTTCGGGGATGCCGGTGAGGAGCTGGGCAAGAAATTCTTCGCTGAGGAGACATAGATGCGTCAGCCCGATCCACATTCAAGGCAACAAGCACGATCGCGTACAGTGGATCGGGTGAGCCTTCATGTTGATGAGAGGAGTCGTTGCACATGCTCAACAATGGTTGTCTGGTAGTGTTTGTGCGATTGATGGCCCCTTGATTCGTTTCCACAAACTGGGAGAAGGCGCGAGGGTTGAAGGGGTTTAAAAGCATACAACTGAACAGGGGGGTCGGAAAAGCGGAGCGATTGAAGCTTTTTATCGCCTTTCAAGCATTTCAGGGTCGGCGATGCGTTACGCAAGCTCCTCTCCTCGTACGCTCGATTTATCGGTACTAGATCCCCGCCGCACGGGAACCAAGACCCCCCACGTGTCGAGCTGTCAATCAATAGATTAGTACACCAAGAGGGTTCGATCTGACGCATACCTCATGATAACAAAGTTTGGAACAAGGCACTAACTGGACACGTTATGAAACCATCTCGAAATGGATATAGACTGCAAAAATGCACTTAGTTGGCTTGGTACCATCGCATTCGACACGATTGGACGAGATCATTCGCGCCACCAAGAGAATTTGCGAATGGCTTCCATTGCTACCGCGCCAAATTGCGCCAAAGGAAGTCGTGCCGTAAATTATCTTCGATGAGGCTGGTCCTAAGCCACGGACGATCGCAACACGTTTCTCTGCCCGAGCTGCCCGAGAACTGCACCTCGTTGAGATACGAGGCATTCCATCAGAGCATCCTTGATCCGTCCACGTCCATGTACGACACGCATAGCAGATCTGGGGTACTGGCGATGTTGAGATGTCAGCGTACGAACCGGAGAGGGGCTATGTGGGGTGACGGACTAACGATAAGGGGTTCATTTCCGTTCCGACAATACGTCACTCGAAACGACAACGCACGCGTATTCAATTTCCCTAGGGTTGACACAGCAGGAGACCAACTGCCATCATGTGCTCCGCCTCCATAACCCTCTCAGGCGAGGGCTGTCCGGCGGCATTCTCGATTCTCGAGATACTTGATCAGTGGACACAAGCCTATTTGGGACCCACCCACCCCACCTACATCCGCAGCATGCATAACGATCCGATCCGACCGTAACATGGCTGGCCAATCACGCAATACGCAACGCACTGCGCCGGAGCGCGCGGTCAACCTAAGCACGTTAGCTTCAATATCACCCATCCGGGGGAATGCATCCCGTCCCTTGTGGACATTGTCGCCACGTTTTGTCAGGCCTGAGGGATGCTAGTACTATTGAATTGTAGCGATCCGAGGCAATTTGAATCCTACGGCATGTTCAGGGTCACTCTATGAACGAGACTATACCGTATACGTACCCACTTCACTGTCAACGGTTTGACTTAAGTATGTACCGATCGATATCAAGTTCAAAAGGCCATCACCTGTTGGGGATAAGGCGCACACAACCATCGACCAGTGACTAAGCGTAGAACGGAGAGAAAGAGAGAAAACCTACCCGCCCGTGCTACTTTGGCGGAGTGCATCACGATAGATGTTGTTAGCATTGCCACGCACTAGCACTAGTAGCACAGCGCTCGCGAAAAATACAATTGAAACGATACAGGGAAGAGTGGCATATCACACTGCCACCTCTCCACCCGCACGTCGTGTTTGTTTCCATTTCATGCAACCCTGGTCTCCTCGCGTTATGCCTGCCTTGTCTTGTGCTCCACGTGAGAATATGCGGACGTAGTAACGATCGCATCGAGGGATCACATCGAGGGGGCAGGCAGCGGACAGCGAGGAAACGCTCGATAACACTCGCGTGTTGTGCCTGATGAGTTTGCGTGGGCCAGGAGTACACGCGTGGGCGGAATTCTGATTGTCGACAAAGGAAGAAATGGGGGTTCCAGTCATCGAGTTGCTCTACGGCGTGGCATTCAGATTAAACCGCAGCGGGTTTTCAGGCGCATACTTTGGACGAAGTGTCTTCAAGTTCTGTGAGTTCTGTGATTATGGGCTGCTAGCACGTGGTAATGGTCATGGTTAACAGTCATCTTAGTGGGGACTGCACTGTCTCAGGTCGGGCTGGACCCACAGCTGGTCCGGGAACAGCCGATGGGCCACGTGCCATCATGCCGGGCGGCAGTCGAGCTACTTATAGGTGTAGGGGTCGAATTAATTAATTCGCGCTGCGCGCGAGGGGGGAATAGTTCAACTAGAATTGCACTAAGATCACACATCCCGACACCCAACTGGGCCAGCAGGCCGCACTTCTGAGCGATGGAAAACAAAGCCTTCCGAAAAAGGTAAGGAATTAAAACCCCGATGAGTCTTACCCCCTACAAGTTTGCTACCAAGCAGTACTACGATATGCTAGTAATATATCAAGCCACGGCATGACGCGTGTGCACCCCGGGTCGCCCCGCCTTCTCTACGCACCTCGCTCGTTTTCCTCCTTTTCCCCATGGCCACCGTCAAACTCGCCACCCTCGCCATCCGTGCAAGTGCATCCCATGCAATATCTTTCTTTCCGTTCGGCTGACCACAACACGTAGACCATCGCCAAACCCATTTCTGCCCAGCTCAAAAACCAGGCGAAACAGTACGTCCACCCGTCTTGCTCAACGGCAGCATGAATGACCTCGCACACGTCCACCTCCGACTGCCCCCATCCTTCGTACCCACACCCAACCGCACACGAACAAAAAAGACACGAGGCCTTTCGCAACGTCTGCGTCACCCTCGCTCAAAAGATGCACACGGCCGAAATCTCCCTCCGGACCAACATCCTCGGTGAACCCGCACGTCAACACATCCGACCCTTGTCCGAGACCAAGTGCGTCCTCTTCACTTCCCCTTTTGCCTTTTCTTTCGCTGGTTTTACCGCTTTACCTCTTCCGCTCGTCCACCTCCGCTTCCGTCGCACACTCACGCTTGCCCCCACATAGAGCCATCGAAAACGGCGCCAATGCTCTCGCCGAATCCTTCCTTTTTGCAGTCGCTGCCCTCCTCATCCTCAGCGAATCCTATCGTACCTCGTCCAAACAATCCAAACGCCGCGACGACGTCGACGAGAAACTCGAAGGCCTCTTGAACGCAGTGGAGAGGTTGCAAGAGGGGAAGAAGGAGGTTGAGGGGGTGTTGGAAAGGACAAGGGACGAGGTCGAGGGGGAACGAAAGAGGAGGGAGGCGTTGGAGAGGGTCGTCGAACGGTTGGTCGGGGTGGGAGTGAGAGCGGGGTGGGGAGATGCATCGGTGTGGGAAGGGACACCACTGAAGGCGCCAAGAGTCGAGATCGTGCGTGGCTCTGACGCAAGCGCTGATCCGACATCATCGACATCATGACCGGCAAGTTCATTCTACGAACCGTGCACATGTATATATTGACTTCTAGACGTTCACCACTCGGTATGCTACATAAACGAGAGTCCGTGTACTAATGCGTTATAATAAGATACCTCTTAGCAAAGGAATGAATCATCCATTTACATGATCAGGCATCCCTCTCCACACAACCTCTCCACCAACCCCAACACACCCCTCCGTACACCACCCGTCCTCGCCCTTCGAGTGACCCGAGCCCAATCAATCGCCCCACCCACCCTCGTCACCTCGATCGACACCTCCTTTTCGCCACTCACAGGTACCGCATAAAACCACCGCAACATCTGCTCGCTCTCGTCCATCTCCACTCTTCCCTCCGATACCTTGACGAGCGCCGAATATCCCTCCATCTCTATCTTCTCTCCCTTGCTAGCCACCGACGCCAGAGGTAACGTAACCGTCGACCCGCTCCCACTCCTAGCCTCGGACACCTCAGAGTCTTCCAAATCGACCGGCTGCTCACGGTCAGAGGCTGCGACAGACCGTTCGACACACCCATCCGACGCAAAGTGCACCAACGGGATAAAAATCTCTGTCGGAAGCACACTCTCATCCCCTCCATCCTTGTCCAAACTCTCCCCTTCTCCCTCCGACGCCGTCTCTATCTGTGGTGCATCTCCGGGTGTGACGCGAACCTTGACCTTCAACGATGCCTTGCCAATATCAAACTGAATATCCACGGGCGTACCGACCACCTTGGCAGGATACGGTCGACAAAAGGCGCGTATCGCCCGCGCGCCGTCCCGCGAGAACCTCAACAGCTCGTGCAGTGGCATCAATTTGGCAGAGGACGACCGAGTACTCGCATACGGGGATGACGGGACAGGCAGCGTGGCCAATGACATGCTTGATGTGCGTGCCGACGCCAGCGATCCAGCCGCTGCGGGGAGGTGGCTCGCCCTCCCTTGCACGTCGTCCTCGCTCCACAGGCTCAAATCTTCGTTGTTCCACCCATCCCCCCACATATGGCTGTTATCCGGACAATACGTCCACACCGTATAGCTCAACGCGTTCGGCCCATCCGCAGCGTTCAAGCTCGCGTCCAGCGCACGCTCATGCGTCGAATAGTCCCCGTAGCCCTTGCGCGTCGGATCGTACGCCTTCTTGTCGTCCAGGTCCATCGGGGTCCCGATTTCGCCAATGATGGTCGGGTACCGACGGGGCTCCCCAGCGTCCGCGCCAAGTCGGACCCCATCCGATTTCAAGGTTCCAAGTTGACTCTGAATGCTCGCGCGAATCGCCCTCTCCCCAAACTTACCCGCAAAAATCGGACTGCTATACTTGCCCCTGATAATGCCCAGCGCGTCCGCATTGAACAAGTGCCAATGACACGTGACGAGCGTGAGACCGTCGTAATAGTGTGTTGAGTGACAGGCGCGTCCTTTGAGCAACGATTCCGGAATTTCCGGGGGAATAGCAAAGACGGGGGCTTGAACGAATGCGATGGCACTTGGATGCGCAGCACGGATGCGCGTGACGTAGTCGGTTAGGTGGGGTAACAAGAATTCTTCAGGAAAGTTGACTGGTAAGGGGTCGGTGCCGGTGGCACTGGATGCGGAAGGGGAGGGATAGGAACGAAAGTAATGGGGTTGTAGCAGGGAACCAGTGTCGATATCCCATACGCCATGGAGAGCCCATACACATGTTCCCAGCGTCCATTCACTTGATCGTTTCCAGCCCCACTTGGGATGGATGCCGTTTGGCTCGGTACTGGGATCCGCCCATATTTGAACACCCTTTGGATCGACCGTGACAGTCCCGCTGCGCTTCGATCCAAACGAGCCAAAGGTATAGTTATCCAACGTCTGCGCAACACCCATCCCGAGTTTGAGCGACTGCAACGGGGTCGGCATGGTCCCCTTTTTCAGCGCCGTTCCTTGTGTGGTCGGATACACGCTCAGATCCTCATACCCAATGAACCCTTCGGAAGGTTCATTCATACTATCCCACCCAATGACAACATCGTCCAACAAACCACCTGCATCCCGAATCCGATCTCCAAGTACCCCAAAGGCCTGTATAAAATGGGACTGGAGGTAATCTTGAATGTGAACGCCGTCGAGGACGCATCTGGGGGCAAAGGTTTTACCTCCAAAAAAGAGGGTAAAGAGGGTTTGGGAGGCGAGACGGCTATAGTTGGTGGACCAGATCATGGCGGGGAGGGCGGCGGGATCTGGGGTATCAGAAGAGCTTGGGTATTCACAGTGCACAATCGCGGCTTGGGTTGCAGTGAAGGCTTGTGGGTCGATACCACATGCTGGGAGGGTCCAGTAGGGGGCACCGGAACCACCCGAGAAACGCGACCACTGCGAGGAATCAGAAAGAGCAGACGAGGACAAGAGGGACGCGTACAGCATCTTGATGCGCGTCCAAATAAACCTTGAACCCGTATTCTTTGCATTTATAGAGGACGCGAATGGTATAGTCCATGAAATCATAATCGTAGCGTCCGCTAGCCACGACAACGTAAGAACATGCACGACGTGCGCAGCGTGGAGCAGGCACTCACGGTCCCTCGTGTTCGAGCGCCTCCCAAGTGATAGGATACCGTAGCACATTGAACCCCCATGCTCTGAGACGGCTTAAATGCGCGTCTGCAGAACCATCATCGAGACCAAAGGGGCGACCAAGAAAACTATGTCCGCCAGCCTGTGCGGAGGACCAAAAGTCGTCAAGAACATGGGTGGGTTGGCCAACGGGAGCTTTGGAGGAGCCAGAGACGTTCACGCCGCGTAGTAACAGCGTGCGGCCGTTCGTATCGACGAAATGGCCGTCAAAGGTGTGTACATAATCGCGCGGAATAGCTTGGCCTGTTGCCGGGCATGTCTTTGGTACCTGGGGCATGTCCTCGTCGTGGTCGTGGTCGTCGTGTGTCTGTACGTCGAGGTGGTAGCAGGGAAGCAGGAGAGAGGCGAATCCCCGCAGCGATATTAAAAGAAACGAGAGTCGTACCACATCAAGGCTGCCTTAAATGGCATGCTCACTCCAAATACGTCGCCGTGGCATTTTGCAGTGCTCGGGTGCAATTCTCAACATATTAACGAGGGGGTACATGCTACAACTTCAAGCCCCCGAGACTACAGCCGTCGATGGCGACCCACATTCTGGCTTGTAATACGTTGTATAATGAATTCAACGTCATGGCGCCTCATTTAAATTCTACTTCGGTTCTAGCCCAATTGGTCCAAGTTACTTCTGAATGCGGAGCCGAAAGTGGAACTATCCATACTCCCGGGACACGATTCCCCCATCCCCCATCAGCTATTCAGAACCGTCGGGATACCGGCAAGCTTCATTTTGACACCAATTTCGAACAGATAATCCAGGCACTGATAGATAATCTTTAGCGACATCACAGAACCCAGCTGCACGACACACGTACCTCGGTCTGCGCTTTGGCCTTCTGCCAGTCGTCCCCTGTCAATCGACATCAAGAATTTCCCCTGAAAAAAAAACGACCGCCGGACGTACCCCACACGTAGATCCCGTGTCTCCTCACAAGGATAGCTGCAGCTTCTGGGTATTTCTCCATCGCTGCCGCCATGCTATCCGTCAGATCTTCCTCGAAGGGGGTATTGGCAATGATCGGCACGCGGAGGGTATCCAAGTAAGACAAGGCTGGGCCATTCCCGCCGATCCGAATACCCTTGATCATCTACCAAATGCCTTCAGATCGGCACATCCACTACTAAGCAAGTCGTTTACCTCCTGTACCAGACAAACGTGTCGAACGTTATCGGGTCAGCGGTCAGCGATCACGATCGCTCGTTGACATCGATTGAACACCTACCTGATGTGAGATCTCAAACAAGTCCCCCTCCCACAACAACGTTGCCATCACCGCATTCTGCGAATGCGTATGAATACAACTACCAGCGTTCCTCTTGTCGAACGCGTTCCAAAACAAGGGCGTACACGCCGACTCCTTGAGATTTAGTTTCGGACGACGGAGAAAGATGCGATCGGTGTGTGGGGATGGGGTGGCTTGCGGGTAGGGCAGGACAAACATGTGTGATGGTTCGATCCGTTCCTTTTGAACGCCGGATGGGGTAATATAGACCTTGTCCCTGGCATATCGAACCCATCCGAAGGAGATCAGCGACGGAGATACCTCATCAAACGTCAAGTCGAAGCAGACCCACCCAACGCGGATAGAGATCCCGCCTCCAGTTCCAGTTACCCACCCAAGCCGATAAAAGCCAGCACACAATTCTGGAATGAGATTCGCGGGCTGTGCGCCGACGCGGTCTCAGTACTAGTGTATATTTCACGGAACAGACTTACGTGGAGTGGATCGCTGGAGACAACGAGCGCATCGGCCTCGTCGGAGGACATCCTGAACTTGGGCTTTTGGCGTGCAGACTCGGAGCAGGACCAGTGCACGGGTCGCACACCCACGGGGGGTCCTTTGCCTAGTATGTCTGAATAACCCCTTGCGAACCACGTGGCCATGGCCGGCGGACAGCCAATCAGCGGCTCAGCGGCGTCGAGGGCCTTACCACGCGTGCGTCATCGATCTCCATCAAGTCCCGCCACTGCGGGCCGCCCTGGACCTCTGGACCATCAAGTTCGCGCGTCGATTGCATGTTCGCGCCTGCTACTTGATTTTTATTCCTTAAAAAATCGGCTTATCCTCGTCGCATGAATCCTCCGTGACCCATGACCCGGTGATGGACCACGTTGATCATTGCGGGCGGCGGGACCTCCCGCCCCCCTTCCCGCGCAAGAAAACTCGGTGAAGAATGCAGCCGTGGGCACGGCATCTGAAGCCAAGTATGTCGGCGCGCTCTCGTCGCGCTTATCTCGCTTCCCCCTCGCCTCGCAACCATCCGGCGTTCAAGCACTCACACGCCGATGTATTGCGCAACGGCGCACCTCCTTGCTATTGTCCTCTGGCTGTGGGGGCCACAAAGCGATCCCGTTTACGCAGAGCCATCCACCGTTATCCCATCCGAGTCCTCCGTCCGACCAATACCTTGGTCCGTGCAGTTAGCGTAACCCATGGATACCCGGACGGTTCCCTTCAAGAGTAACCTCCATGCATTCAGATGAGGTCCAGTCAAGCTCGCCGACGACACATTGACCCCATGGCGGAATTACCAGCGTGTGGTGCTAACCGTTGACCGGTGACATACTTCATGCCGACCCGGACGGTGCCAGCGGGACAGTGGAAGAGTGGCGACAAGACTCCATGCGCCCACGCATTCACCGTACATGACCCTGACCTGGAGTCATGCATGTTGTCAATCAATGTAAACCGGAGGACCGTATTTCGAGGCGTGCGTGTTCCACGAAGATGTCAAGTCAAGCACGCTGACGATCAGACTCTCAGGCCATTCTTGTCGATCATGTATTCTATGAAACTATGACACAAAATCAAACTTGAACACGTGCGTAGAGTGGGACGGCCAGCATCATCGTTGAACCGGAGTATCTCCGGACTCAGAGGTTACGGCTTTTTATCACCGTGAGAAAAGAGGAAAAGAGAGTGCGCTAGGGGAACGCACCTTCATGCATACAATGGCATCTGGCCACCGGGGTGACAGTGGTGCGCCGTCCCCCTCCGCGCAAATGTTTTCAAACATAGGGGACAGGTCCACCTCAACAATCCTAAATGAACCGACTGGATGTGGCGGATCAAGCTCTGCCGCTGAAGGGGTCCTGAATGGCAGTGCCGCCATGAACATACGATCCTCTCCTCGCTGTTCCCTCCGCACCCGAGAGCGTGCTCGTTGCGCAGGTGCGCGGACACGAGCCTGGAGTCTGCGGGGAGGGTTTCGCCACAGTCATGACCATGTTCGGTCACACATTGACAGGTAATCTCAGCCGCGGGAAGGCTGAGCAAGAAGAGTTCAAACCTGAAAAAGATAGATCAGAACTTTGGGATGCGAGTTCGAAGGGAGGTACCCATACGGGTCTGGCGCGATCTGTTCCATGGGTGGGTTCAATAGGAGCTTTGGGATGGCCTGGGGTTTATAGCTGGAGCAGCCCTATGAGAAATCAACAGACCAAGATAGCCATTAACACGTACACCGTGTAATCTCAGATCTGCATCCACGACCTAATCCGCCTCATGTAGTTCATTTGCAGAGCTAGTTTTCGAGGTGCCCGTTATAGTAACATGATGGAGTCTGATAAGGGTACTCACTAGCTTCGCAGCAACGGCGTTCGCTAATGCAGGTCTGGTGAGATCCGGCCCTACAGCAAGTAGAAAATCCGGGCACCAAGACAGCCATAATGTGGCAAATGCAATGTGTAAACCACAGAAGCTCCCCGACATTATAGCGTACCTCAGGCTGCACTGTCAAACATATGTCGGTTGGCTGGACACGAGGTTCTCAATCGTGATCCATAATCATTCTTTCCAGATTCATACGTCAGCAGCGTCAGTCTAGTAAGTTTCATTTCATAACCCTCCCGTGTCTCCGCCCGGCACGCCTCGAGTCTCCTTGCCATCCGCAGTCACCTAGGCCGTACTTCCTCCGTGTGTTGACACAACGGGAACAGAAGCGTCCACGCCAACATTACATGAAGCCCGACATCCACGACACGCTGGTTAAGCCCGCAAGCGTGTCCCGGACACATGAAGCCGAAAGCGGCAAGAATGGCCCCTCGGTGGTCCCTCGGCGTCGCCGTGTTCTGGCGAGAGCGCGACGTCGCAGCCTGCTCCCTCTGCGCGCTTCTCTCTCTCGTCCCCCTCTCTTTGGCCCGCCATCTTCGTGTTTGCTCGGGACTCAGTAACTCAGCCACCCGCCTGCGCTCGGGGGTGTACCGTCGACCACGCGAACCGCACAGACAGGGGCAAGGGGCAAGTCGATAACGGTCCAAGTTGTCCAAGTCGACCCAAGTGAACTCGCGTGTAATCATACTGCCACTCTATAGTTGTACAGTATACATTCTAGCCACGAGAGCACTATATATTCCATAGTACCCGCACTGCGCCGCATGGTGCATCACCTGCACATCGAACACTCGACCCAGCAGCAGTGTCTGCGCGGGTGTGTGTGCATGAATAATGCGGGGGGTGGGGGCGCAATGTACGCTTGCGTCGGTCGTGCGCACGAGTGGCGGGAGGTGGTCGCGGAGGTGGGGCGCACGTCATTGTCCGGACGAGTCCGGATGGGAATCGTTTTCGAACTCCGCCGCGGTTCGGTCACACGGCCTCATCAGATGTCATTCAAGATCATGATCAGCCCTTACATCCAACCACGTTAACGCGTCAGCCCTCTCCTGGAAAATTCGACCATGAATGGGTACGTGAGGCACTTGCTCCCGATCTAATACTCAATACTGTTCCCAGTGACCCTTCCGCGTGGCTGATATCGATCACCTTCCCGGATCTCCCATCCCCCCATCTCGTGCTTCAACACTCTCTCGTCACGCCACGTTACTCGAATGTCCACCCACACTCGAGTCCATCCCTCGCTCGTCACGGCCTACGCATCATTCCTTGATGTCGAGCCTTTAGCAGCGCCCTCCATGGTCGCTGACGTGATCATCCTTTGGACGCTCGTCTCAACGCTGCCCAGGCCCTTTTCATCAACGAGGTGCTCCCAGAAGCATCGACCGGTTGACCACACTCCGCGAAGAACCAACCACGCAAGGCTGTGGGTGAGGCGGTCCCATTCCACCGCTCGATCCACCCCAAAGTCCCTCCACTCTTCCACTGCCCTCCCTCCCATGCCTGTAAACTTGACATGCAGGAAAAACGTACCACATACACGGGAGGCACGGGGTCGACCGTTGAGTGGATCCAAACACATAGCGACTGTCGACGACGAGGATCTCCCCGGGTTTATCTTTTTCGCGGGACCTGCTTTACGAACCTGGCAATGTGCGAGTGCCTGCCAACACTCTAGAAGTTGGCAGATCCTGTGCGATGGCTATAATCTAGTGATCATCCTACATTGACATAAGTTCGATGGGTTGACATTCACGTCCTGGCGTCCACATAAACGCAAGTTCGTTGTAGAATTCTGTTGTGAACTGCATATTGTTGATGGGCCACCGAGATAGTGTGACATGCCACATCGTACCGTATGTGCGCAGACCGCTCGATCCATCTCAAATTCCATCTGTTCTTGCACTGCCCCCCACCAAGCCTGTAAACTCAATACGCGGGACAAAGATAGCGCCTGGGGCCAGTTGTAGACACTGCAATAACCTGGTAGGGCAGTGGATCCAAACGCGCATCACGGATCGTGAGTTGTCGATGACGATGATTGGTCCGGGGACAGATTTTCTTTTTTCATGAAACTTTGTCGTGACCAGCTCTCATGAACCTGGGGAGATGCACTTGCAAATGTTCTAGAAGTTGCCAAGTTCTGGTCGTAATCCAGTGGTTGTCCAATTGACATAATGATAAGTTCGGTAGGTTAACGCCCATATCTGGGGTCCACATAATCGGAGCTTCATTGGAGAATTCTGTTAGGAATTGGCATATTATTGATGTCCCCGAGATAAGGTGACATGCCACATCGTACCGTTATGTATGCGCAGTTGAACATTAGCCTGGAAGTTGAAGAATGATGGTGCTGGATAAACAGGGTGAGTGGTGTAATGAACTGGCGGTAGAGACTCGGAAATGCCAGTGGGCGGTGGTCATGGCGGTGCGATGAAGGCAACACATCTCCACTGATCGGACACGGAGTAGAATATTCGACGCAAATCGAGCACGAATGCGAGACCCATCGAGCAGGAGTTTGGGGCGCAATGCCTGAGAATGTGTTTTTCTCACGCACATTCAACGCCGCTTGCGAGCTATACTTGGTGTCGCGTTCACGGCCCTCAATATGACGTCTGACGATATTGACGGGATGACGCCGTAGGTTATGGCGGCGCTGGCGTGTGCATTTCCAGCTGTGTGGAATGTGTTTAGTGTATACTGATCGGCATCTAGCATTGTAGACTCGGACTAGCACCTTGCTAGGAGGAGTATTGAAATCCTAAATTAGTTGTTTGCATATATTTGCCGTTCTTAGGATCAAAGCTCCAAGAAGATTTCGTCGCTTATCTCATCCCCGAATGGTCAATATCGACATGGGAGACGGGAAACTCGAGCGAGATAACACGACGTTGAGTCATATTCACGTTGAGTTCATGGTCGTATTGAGGAAAGTAAGATCGTCAGACTTCGGGACAGTCCTAGTCCAGTAATACTTAACAAGGTTGTTCAATATAAACGACCCATGTTCGATCTAGTAGCCGCATTTTCACGTTGAATCGATGGAGGGGTAGTTACAGCATCCCACTGCCCAGCCACGTATCCGCACGTCAGTGGAGACGTCGCAAAGCACCCCCTCACCCAGCCTCACCAATAGTCTGGCTTGGTGAACGGTATTGGCGTCACGATTGCCTTGCGCAATTTATTCGGCAAGAAAGAAAGAAAAGGGAACGTACTAGATGAGACAGACTAAAAACGCAAATGGGTAGAACACGGGGTGATACTCTCCGGCTGTGCGGCATGTGCGCCTTCTACAAGTAAAAAGGCGATCACCACATCCATCGTCAGATCACGCAGAGTAAGACTAGCATCTAGTAGGAGCCCCCCCCGACGATCAACTCTATCCGACGCCTCGGAGGTCCTTCTTTCAGATGTTTCAGCGCGTGTTCTGCACCGATGAAAATGCCCGTTCGGGTTTCGCGCCGTTTTTTGCCTACAGAACCATGGGCATGGACATGGGTCACGTGTCCGAGTAGTGTTGACAGCACGGAGACAAACACGAACCTATGTATCAACCACGTCAAACCTGCCCTGACCAGTCCGAGACAACGAGCGCGTCTGCCTCCTCTCTGGATAGGCTGGAGGCGTGCAGATCATTGCACCGCCGTCTTATCCGCAGCGAAATATCCGCGGGGAGTCCTTACCCTGGTATGTTGAATAGCCAGCTTATGAACCTGCGAACCATGCAGCCCATATGGTCCGCGAATACTAGCCAGGGTCTCATAAACCTTGCCGGGAAATTCCCTCCCGCATCACTGGACTTTTAGACCCGACAAGTGGAATCTCTGTCGCCACT
>JBBPKY010000456.1:2225-21196 GCA_038089495.1 Xerocomellus dryophilus
CCTAGAATGCAAGCCAGGCACGCGCTACCTGGACACTATATATCAACTTCGACTCTGCGCAGCAACTTTTCACGGTTCAAACTCGAAGACTCCCAACTTTGGCACCTTTGCGTTCGATTTCTGCGCAACCTAAACGAGCTTGACGTCCAGAGTCCGCCTGGCACATGACAGATGACTTACCTTGGCAATCAATCATGCAACTCCGAGATTCATCCAGATTCTGCAAAGCGTCGGCGAAACGCGACTCACACCTGCCGCAAACCATCTATAGTACATGCTTTCATATCCATCCCTAGTGTACACCGATAGTAGATTTTTCGTTCGTGCCCTCCTCTGGGCCCCGTGTGCCACACGCCTTGACGGCCTGTACGAACGCCTTTACCTTGTCTGCATCCTTTCCCGCTCCGTCCTCCCGCTCGACCCCTCCGCTCACGTCCACCGCCCACGGCCGCACTCGCGCGATCGCCTCGGCCACATTCGACGGCGTCAGTCCGCCCGCAAGGATGAGCGGCATGCGCCCATGGCGAGGGACATCCACATCAGCTTCAACGCTGCGCCGCTCTCCTCCATTTTCATCTCCGTCTTCAGTCTTGGCTTTGGCCTCTTCCTCGTGCCCGCGTTCGTCGCGACGCCCGTGCACAGGGTCCACCTTGCCGCCGTCAAGTTCGCCCGCATCCACCAATGCCCGTGCGGCTGCCCAATCGATCGTTTTCCCGCTCCCCCCACTGAGCCTATCCGCTCGCTGGGCATCCAACAATACAAACGCGTGCAACCCGGGACGCGTCACGTCCAACAGACCGCCCGTCTTTGCCACGACCCCGTTGGTGTCTCCAGTGCCAGCGCTGACGTGGAAGACGCGCACAACAGGCACGCCGACGAAGCGTGCCCATTCGATCGGTTCCGCCCCGTGTAACTGCACGAGATCCAATCCCACGCGCGCGACGGTCTCCTGCACAACATGGAGTGGCGCATTTTGGAACACGCCCACGAGCAACGGGCGACGGTGTGCGAGCGTACGTACGAGTCGGCGCGCGTGGGTCGCAAACCAGGGCGCGTTCCCGACGTGTTTTTCCTCCACCACTGTCGCAGCTTCGGCTTCGGCTTCTTTCTCGGTTTCAGTTTCGACGTCGGCGTCGAGGTTTGCACTTGGAGGCGCATTTGGCGAGGAGCGGAATGCCTGAACAGCACTTGCGATCGACCGTGCAACGTCCGCTTCGACGTACCGCTTGCTCGACGGGACGAACATGAGGCCAAGTAGGTCTGCGCCAGCTTCCGCCGCCACCAACGCCTCTTCTACGCTCCTGATCCCACATATCTTCACCAACACCCGCCCATCCTCTTCCTCCTCCTCCGGCAACGGCCAATCCAGCAAGTGATGGATAAACGCCCGCGGGTCCTCGGCACGCATGAGAGCCTCGCCGACAAGCACCGCTCCAACGCCCTCTTTTGCATACCCCCTCACGTCTTCGGGTCCACTGATCCCACTGAGCGCGCAGAGAACGACGTCACCCCGCGCCATATCCGCAAGTCGGCTCGTCGTACCCATGTCGACGTTGAAATTGTGCAGGTTACGGTTATTCACGCCAATGACCTTGGCGCCAAGCTCGAGCGCGACGCGCATTTCGTCCGTGGTATGTACCTCGACGAGAGGCTCCATCCCAAGCGATAGAGAGTAGGCGTACAAGGCGTGGAGACGCACGGGCGGGAGCATGGCGACGATGAGGAGGACAGTGTCGGCGCCCCACAAACGGGCCTCCGCGATCTGGTATTCGTCGAGGATGAAGTCTTTGCGGAGGATTGCGGGACGGTTCGGGAGGGCGTCGACGGCCTGGCGAGCAAGCCGCATGTCGAGCAGGGAACCCTTGAACCAGGTGGGTTCGGTAAGGACGGAGATGACGGCTGCGCCGGCGAGGGCGTAAGTGAGCGCTTGGCGTGCCGCGTTGGCGTTGGGCGCAATGTCGCCTTTGGACGGGCTCGCGCGCTTGATCTCGGCCATGAGAGAGGGAGATCTGGCTTTGAGGCGCGACACGAGAGGAACGACCGGCGGGGCGAGGTGAAGGGCGAGGAAGGCGTCGAGGTCGCGTGGCGAGGTGCCGGGGAGAGACTTGGCATGCTGAACGTCCTTGAGGCGCTGTTCATAGATGCGCTCGAGGATGGTGGGCGCTTTGGTTTTCAGTTCTGCCGTGTTCTCGACTCTCGGAGTGAGCGCGTCGTAGGGGAAAGGGGGGAGAACGTTGTCATAGACGAGCGCATCTGGATTTTCTTGCCAGGTGCCGCCTTTGAGGCTAAGAAAATTGCGAAGGAGGGCGTCGCCGCCCTCAGAGAGGATACTCTCGGGATGGTATTGGACAGCTTCGAGGGCGAACTGGCGATGACGGACGCCCATGATGACGCCGCTTTCTTCGGTGACGCAAGTGACCATGAGCTCCTTGGGAAGCGCTTTCAGAGAGGCGCTGAGGGAGTGGTAGCGAGTGGAGGGGATGCTCTGGGGGACGCCTTTGAAGCAGCCTCGCCCGTCGTGTCGAATGGGGCTGAGCTTGCCATGTTTGATCTCGCCTGCATAACTGTCGTTGCGTCAGCGCACTCGTGCCTTGGAGCGAACGGGGAACACGAACGCGATCGTGCCACCGTACACGTCGACGATGCACTCGAGACCCATACAGACGCCAAGAACGGGGACCTTGCCGGCAAAATACCGGACAGCATCGCGAGAGATGCCCGAGTCGGTGGTGGGGTGACCAGGCCCGGGCGAGATGATGAGGAACTTGATGTCGAGCTGGGGCAGGGCTGCGGCGGGTATGGCGTCGTTGCGGATGACGGTGACGCGCGAGCCGAGGAGGGAGAGCTGCTGGTAGAGATTCCACGTGAACGAGTCAAAGTTGTCGATGAGCAGACACTCGACCGGCTTGGCGAGCGCGGGCGGTAGAGACGTGGACATCGTCGATGGTGCTCGTTGGCTACAAGTTGTGTGCCCTAAGCGGCGCTTTCGTTTGATTAGACCCACGGCTAAACTTATCGACGCCATCTGTTATAATCATACAAGCGATTCGTGAGAACTAGACCGAAGCCCACGACCAACACCGTAGCGCCACCACAAGCAGTTCAGAGATCCAACATTCCTAGTAGCGTGGCCTCCACTTCGGTCTCCGAAACCCTAACTGTCCGGGAGAGACAAACATCTGAAACCGGATATCAACCAAGCCAGGGACGCCAGTCCTCTACACCACTAGAAACGCATTGGTGTGTGCCAATATCGGAGAGCGGCTGGCGCACCCTATTTCTAGCTGGACCGCTACGAGCAGCAGTGAGCATCACGAGCGTCACAGTCGATCAGGATTCAGTGCATACCTCCGAAGAGCTTGCGGGCAACATCATCAATCTCTCTGTGGACCGATCCCACACGTACCGCAATCCGTCCTTTGCAACGGTATCCCAAGCGAACGTCTCCACATGCTCAGCCAACCACGTCGCGCGTTTGGCGCTAATGGGAGGACCACGGCCTTGGACACGCAACTCCGCCAACGCTGTAAACGAATCATCGTCAGGAACACCCATGAGCGACACGAACGCTGCTTGGGTCTCTCGTGACTGCACCAAGGAGATAACGTCCCCCGCGTTGAAGTTGTCGCAATCGACGATTCGGAGATGAGAAAGGCACATTGGTGCAGCTTCGCCGTGCAGTCTTTCCAGAAACGCGCGGGACATTTTCGGACAGCTGATCACGGAGAGACTCTCTCCGTTCCATTGACAGACTAGGTCTTCTATCGTCGCACTTGGGTCCATGGATGCAAGCGTGAGGTTGGTGGAAGAAAAATGTAGATTGGAATCTAGATCGGGCTCTCGAAACCCGTGGACGGTGCAGTCAATGATCGTGACGTCTGTCCGTAAGCTGCTTCCCACGCGAGCGCGTGTGAGAATGCCTCGCAGAGCTGTTCTACCAGTAATCCTGCGGAGGCAGAGGACGGCGGGTCTGAGCATGAGTAGATTTGGATACGGTGCATTGTCGTCGAAATGAATATCCTCGGCCGTCAATTCTCGTAACGACGGAAAGATGTCGATTACCGATAGGAACTTGTATAGGGAGATGGCATTTCCGCCAGAGGGTGCATCACCACAGATGGTTAAAGAGGTCATATGTCTGAACCAGCTTGCGAGACGCGGATGGGCCATCAAAGGATTCTTGAGAAAATGACCACTGAACGTGACTTCTTGAAGGAGAGGAACCTTGAGTTTGCCCTCGTATTCACGGTTGTTTCCGGCAGAAAGCCACTTTGATGATCGAGAGATGCGGCCAGCGTCGGAGCGACTCCTCAGTGTGAGCACCTTGAGGTGCCGGGCACGGCCCCTCTCCCTCCAGAGTGCGGGTATCGAGCAACTATGCTCGACGTCGAACGTAAGCGACCAGATGTGATCGATGTATGGACGGAGGAGTTCCATGACATGTCCAACACCTGCGCGCTCCGAGTCGTATGTTTCAGATGTGCCGCGATGTCTCGTTACGACGACTTTCAAGGGACGATCGCCTGCCCATTCGAGCGTAGTACGGGCTGCATTTATCGACGCTGCAATAGACTCCACTGTGATGACCAGGCGTGTCCAGTAGACCGGAATCGTTCTCAAAATCCGAAACCACCGGAGGCACACGCAAGCGAGTGAGTATGGGAAGAGAGAAGGGGAGAGGGGGTCCTCGTCGAGCCACAACGCCACGTCGGCGCTGTCTGTTGAGCCAACAGATGATTCAAACGCGAATTGGAAGATCATCTGAGCAATTTCGGTGGGGAGAGAATGTGGTCCTGTGGACCACGACTCGGGGGCGACCTTCCGTGCGGCGCTGAGTATTGGCGTCGAGTTGCGCGTCAATATGTGGGGTGAGGAGATGAGGTTGGAGAAGGCCGCGATCGCACTTGGTGGTTTCGCCCCCGAGTCCGCGCGGTCTATGGTGCACTCGATCGCATCGGGCTGTGATGATCGTGTCAGTGACAGAACCCAAAATCATCGGTGGGGCTCACCATGGACATGGTTGGAATGCGTGCAATTATTGAAGAGGCCACGCTTAGAATCTGGTTGACTCAAAATCGCTGTTCGGCAAAGTGTAACGACGCTGCCTCTCAGGGTCCAGGGACCCATAAGTGGTAGTGGTTGATGAGTAAGTAGCCAAGTACGCTGCGGGCTCAGCGAGTTTAAACTACTCGATTGCCAGATCGTATTCCTTCAATTGCTCCGTTGGACCCAACCATCCCATCTGACACGCGATAATTCTAGCTTAGCTTAAACACCGCACAGCTTCCACCAGACCTTCTTCCATACGCCATGCGTCAACACGTATTTCACAGCTTCGGGATGGCGAAGTGCCGGGCCACCCAGTCTTAGGGTTTTCCTCACCTTCCAGGAGAACGAGCACCATGTGAAAGTGTGCATGTGGAAGCAGAGGCGAATGACCGTGGCCATGTCCATACGCTGGCATCTTTTTGAACGTCTCGTTACCTCTCGAACGCGTTGTTTGGACGAACGAAACTCCCATCCGACCTCGTCTTCACAGATGGGCCAACATTCCTAGCGTAGCCTCCGCTTCGGTCTCCGAAGCCCTAACTGTTCGGATCTGAAACCGGATATCAACCACGGGGACAGTCCTCTATACTAGAAACGCCTTGGTGCCAATATCGGAGAGTGGAAACTGTCGGCACGTGTCTGACGTGCACTACACCAACTTGCCAGCGCAAGTGTGCGCTGCAGTGCGTATACCCAGCACCCCCGCCCCGCGAGGAATCCCATCACGCCCGCCGGGTCTCCCAGCCCACCTCTCCTCGTCGCGTCTTCGCGCTCTCCCCTTGGACCTGGTCCCGTGCGCCGGTGCTCCACACCTCTCAGTCGACTGCTGCGTCCCCGTCTCCGTGCGCGATACTTTCGATTCGTTTGACATCGATCTCGCTCCCTGGCTCGACCTCGATGTCCACGGTGACCCTCTGCTGGTTCGTGAATGCGGGCTCTTCACCTCGTCTTGGGATCCTTTGGTTTCCATGGTTGATTCCCTTTACCACTGTTCTCGCCCTTACCCTCTGCGACACCTCTCGACCCCTTCAACACCCTCATCTCGGCCCCTCGCCTCGCCTTCTCGTGCCCTTGGGCTGGTAGGGAGGCTCTGCGTGTTCGTCTGGACGACGTTTGTTGCCGCTCGTCCTATCCGCAGCATCTACCGACGGTCTCGGCTCGTCAACTCCGTCTGAGTGGTCGCGCGATGCGTTCAGCGCGCTCTTCAGCTCGTCGTCTTGGTCTTAGGTTCTTCTGGCGGCTTTGTATGCTGTCGTCGTTCACTGGGAGCTGCTGACTGACATTCGTTGCCGTCTCCCGCGCCCTCTTTTATCCTCGAGCTCGGCCCGGTAGCCAGCTTGTTGCTGTGCGCTCCTGCGTCGTCGGTCGTCGCATGGCCATTTCGCCCCTCCTCGAGTGACGCGTTGGGCGTTTGGAGTGTGCTTGTGTTCGTGGACGCGTTCCCTGTCGTCGTGGCAGCGATCTTGTCTGCAGATGTCTCTACTCCGTGTTTGGGTTCGTCGACGTGCTTGCGCACTTGATGTCCTTTGTCGCCTTCCCTCTGACCTTGAGCTCGTCGTCGCTCACCACCTTTTCGTGGCTCGCAACCACCTCCTGGACCTCTCCTCACGATCTCTCGTGGCTTGCTGTCCTATCCTGCGGCGTCGTCTCCGACTCGTGTCCCTAGGGTTCTATGGGTTAGACGTACGTGCAGCGAACTTCTATGTCTCTGCCGTCGTCTTGCGGAGTCGTGGGGTGCTCGCCGGGGTTGCGAGGATCACATCGTCAGTGCTTTGGCCCCCGCGGCTTCATCGCCAAATAAGGTCCAGGTCAACGGCTCGATTTCTTGCCAACTTTCACTCACGAGTCACGACCTCACGCCCTGCTTGCCCATTGTCTTGTCCCAACTCTTCCCTACCTTCCTTCTTGCGTTCGCATCGCTCGCAACGCGTCCGGGCGCTTGTTAAGTTGTGCCGTTTCTAATTCCGTCGCCGTGCACATTGCGTGTGGTATTCTAAACGTGTGCGCGGCCGCACGTGTATCCTGCTTCCCGAATGGCTCTTGAGTTTCGAAGCATTCGTGTCCTGCCCATCGTATTTAATATGACGCGGAGGACGCGATACGACTTGAAACGACTTGAAAAGGTGAATGTCACCCACTCCGCGCACTGATGAGTGCAGCTGCCAGTCGGTAGTGCGAGAGAACTCAGAACACAGGCGGGATGAGCAGACTAGGAGACAGGACCGCACAAAGGGACGGAAAGTCGAAGGCAGCACGTACATTGATCATAGGATGACGGCACAACTGGGGAGCAGTGGGTGAATGTGAGACATACAACATTCCTCCCACAGTGCACCCTTATAAGGCCAGTCATCAGGGGAGGTGATATCACCTGGAACAAGATCAGATATGTACTTACAACTTAGTTGATACAAATTGATAAACAAATTGTGCCTATGAAAAAGAAAATATTTGCAATAAATATTATTCAATATTTTGTGAAAATATAAATTACTATGTGTGAGAAACATAGCTGAAAGAGGGAGAATATCTTAGCCAAATTTATTCAAAAAATAACTTAGGGTTTGCCATGCTTACATATTTTACTATATATTCCAAAAATGATGTTAACTATGTTGTTGTCACAAAGTCTAAATTTTTATTATATATATATATTGGATTATGTAACTATAGAATAGCTAATATCTTTTTTTGTGAAAAGACCATTTTATATTAGTTTTATCTATTCTATAAAGCCCCATAACTTATATAATAATTATATACACTTAGACAGCATCTTATATTGGTTGAGTGCATTTGTAGCAAAGATCAAAGCTATCATTATGTTTAATGTAACAATATAAATCTGTATGACTCAGATAGTGATAGACCATTAATAACTTTCATATAATTTTAGCAACTTGATTATGTTGATATTTATGATCAGTTCTATAATTCTTGCACTAAATATAAGACATTATAAGACATTATCATTTACACTGTAGATGTATTAAAAACAGACCCAAGGTGAGGGGCAAGTGCAATGACATTGACAATACAGAAAGCCAGAAGAATGCTTGACAGTCATGGAATAGAAAAATCCCTGGATGGGTCAAGACCCATATGTAGATCTAACATCCATAAGCTCAGGTGTTGTTTAAACTTGAGACATAACACCTAACCACCAAACTTGCCTCATTAAAAATGCCCACATTAAACATAATGATAGCTTTGATCTTTGCTACAAATGCACTCAACCAATATAAGATGCTAAGTGTATATAATTATTATATAAGTTATGGGGCTTTATAGAATAGATAAAACTAATATAAAATGGTCTTTTCATTACAGTTCACCTGATGCAGGATCAAGAAGTACATTAGCAAGACCAAGGGTCCAGTGTCAAAGATATATACCTTTTCTTCACCTAGCTCTGAAAGCAGGCTTATAGCAGCAAGGTCCTCTGTATTTAATATATTTCCTTCAGGTTTCAACTTTGGAATGATAGGCAGTATCTACTATATCTAAATTGCTTTCCTGCTTTCAAGTGAGCATACTATCACTGGCTGATGGCAGACACATCTACCACCTTCTCCTGTTGCACTTTGAGATATCAATTGCAGTAGTTTTCTTTGCCTTCCTTTGCACTATCATCCTCTGAGCTAGTGCTCCTATCTATTCTTCCAACAATGTTTCAACTGATCTTAGCAATTCATTCATCACTGTCATCTCAATCACTGCCCTTGCCCTTAGCATTGAGTTTGCTCCTTCATCCAAACAGCCAGATTTGCATCTTCATTTGGCAAGTGGTATATCACACTCCTTTTCTCCTTGTCATATACCTTCTTGCTTCACAGAAGCTATTTTCTCAAGATAAGTATGCATTTGCATGATATCAATGACTTGCCTAATAATTACATCATCAGTGCCAGCACTCTATGCTTTTATATCCTGGTCACTGGTCTTGGAGTGATTGTTGACTGAATCTGGCAAAATATAATATTGGATATTGATCAGGAAGATGATTGGACAGGTTGATCATCACTCACATTGTCTATTGGTGGTGGGCTGGGCAGAAATTCTCAGTTTTGAAAGTATGATATGTAACACTATGCTACTGCAAGACTAACATAAGGAAGCTAATAGAGGAAGTAAGTGGGCAAGACTTATTTAAAGGATATTTTACAGAGATAAGAAACCAACCAAGTAAAATAAGTGAGGGAACTTGTTATATTTCCAGACTGTAAGGCTGGTCTTTTTATAGGCTAGCTGTGTGTACACAGATCATGCTCTACATATGGTGATTACAATAAAAGTATCTAATATAAATGATAAGAGATAAAAATGGAATATGCTATTGATTTCCAAATATTATTCTTGATAACAAAAATAACCCATATTTATAATGTCATAGATAGGAGATATGAAGTTTAGAACATAATGTTGTCATACTATGTAAGTCATCCCAGCTGTAATAGAAGTATGAACAGGCTAGATACTATAACTAATCCATGTGACTGACAGTTGTGATTGATCATAGCAACATAATTCTCAATACTCAGCAGTCATATGTCTTTCAGGAAACTTGGGCAAGTTTAATTTTGTTTCACATGGCTTACCAGTACATTGACAAAAATTTCCCATCATGTTATGATTTACTTAATTCATTTGGTTAGGAGCTCGCTCAATATCAACAGGTTCTGTCTAATGACCCTGTAGAGGAGAAGAGCTTCCTGGACCATGATTCAGTTCAGTTACTTGTATAGCATAATATCCATGTACCACTGTAATATTCCAACTTGTTTGTACTTTTCAATGCCCAAGAGCATGAGCATGCATGACTTGAATATATGTACTGTACATTGTGCCTGTCATGATAAATGTCCAGAACTGGACAAGGAAGCCCCAGAGTTACTGTGGAACAAGGTCAAGCATGCTGAATTTAAATTGGGTGATGACAGATCTGGTGTCATTTGTGTCACTTGGTGGTTGGATTCAGAATAGTGGTGGTGGGATTATTGGAATTCTTATTTTGTATTTTGTATTACCTGATTACATAATCATACCTACATTGCACTATGGTTACACCTGGAACAAGATCAGATATGCCCTTACAACTTAGTTGATACAAATTCATAAATAAATTGTACCTATGAAAAAGAAAATGTTTGCAATAAATATTATTCAACATTTTGTGAAAATGTACATTACTATGTGTAAGAAATATAGTTTTCTGAAAGAGAAAGAATATATTAGCCAAATTTATTCAAAACAATAGCTTAGGGTTTGTAATGCTTACATATTTTGCTATCTATTCCAAAACAAATATTAGCTATACTGTAGTTACATAGTTCCAAAATATATTCTACATATGAACAATAAACATATTAGTAATGATGAATTTTCATTGACCAGGCTTAAATATTATTTAGATACATATTTAAAATAAGATTTTTGACTTTGTAACAACAACATACTTAAGATCATTTTTGGAATATGTGGTAAAATATATAAGTTGTAAGTACATATCTGATCTTGTTACAGGTAATCTTTTCTTCTACTTAGTGCCTTACTAAGTATTCTACAGGTTATGAGCCCTGCCTGAAGCTCCTTAGTAATCCAACAGCTCACTTACTGGAACTTGGAATTCCAATGGTCACTAGAAGTCGAGCCAACAAGAAATTTGTCAAGGTGCCAACATTCCGCCAAGCTGGACCACATACCATGAGAAGCTTTTTCAAGCAGTAGTGGCACAAGATTTATTGGGACTACTCAACAGTACCAATCTGAGGTCCAATGAGCACTTGTGCCATGGAACCTGTGGCGCACAGCTGTGTGGATGCATGATGACACGGAGGCACAGTACTTGATTGTCAAGACTACCCCACCACCATTAATACGACCATTTCCACTCGTCAACAACAGCTCATGAGTCATGAATACTTCAACTTTCTACATTGTAGGTCTGTTTGAGAAGAAATCTACTATTATAACTATGGTACATGATGTGCAGCATAACGACACCATGTGGGTCACCGGCTGCACACATCACCAAAACACCTGATGACCACATCTGCATGCAATGTGCAGCCAATGACAAGGCACACATCAGGAATGGAGTCAGAAATAGGTCGGGAGGACACCAGGACAACATACTGGGCAACACAATAGACCAGGGATGAGTCAGAATGAAGGGAAGAGTGGGCAGGGAGGGCAAGAAAGTACACGGGAAAGTCGATGAACTTGAAGGTGCAACTGCAGCGAGAGGATCGGGCATGGAGACCATGGACCTATAGGCTGACAGCGTAAGCCTCACAACCCTGGCGAGTGGCCCATAAGATGACAAAGTCGTACTCACCCAAACTCCACCAGTAGAGTCAGAACCATTACGACACGAGCCGATGACAATGCCGCCAATACAGACACTGCATGACTCAGGTTCAAGCGAAGAGGGCCAAGGAGTGGCCACAAGCCATAGGGAGGAAATGGGTGACGAGGTCAAGGTTGGGGAGGTTGACAAGAGGATTCGAACAACTGATGACAAAGAGAGTCAAGCGTTGGAGTGCATCAATACCAGGATCAGTTGGATGGAGATGCCTGAAGACAAGACCATCACGACAGCAACACCACACACACCCTAGAGCATGCTGCTCGAGAGGGAATGGCCAGGACAGCCAAGCAGCAGTAGCGGCAAGCTAACTGCATGCGAGATGGACTGATGTGAGAAGACTGGCAGTGCAGGCACATCGAGCACGTCACATGACCACCCGGATGAAGACGCCAGCATGACGGACACAGGAAGACCATCGGGAGACCTTGAGGATGCGATGGGCAACAATGAGTGTCATCCAGATGCACCCACAAAGCCTTCAGACCAGCCCAAGGGAACAAGAGGGTGAGGGGACATTGTTACGACTTCTTTTCTTTTCCACTTTTGTTGAAGTTCTATCTCTCACGTTCTAGAATCTTCTTCCTGTTCCCACGGAATGCCCTCCACCTAAACACAACTTCCTTTCTACATGTTGTGTATGGCTACCATTGTCCCATTTCCACCTACCTTCTACAGACATCTATTTCCCTTCATGCGCCACGATGTGCAGCCTCATCCCTTCTATCGTACAAACCAAGCTCTTTCTTTTATATCTGTCTTAGCTATTATGCTACGAACACTGCTTGGTCCATGCACTGCGTCTCCATCTATTTAAGTAGACGACTCCCCACTTGTATTCTTTAACTTCGACCTGCTCAATATACCTTGATGCAGACCCTTCGGCTCTCTAAGTCCTTGCCTTACTTTTGAGTAGGTGCTCCTCGTTTTCTACTGCATTCGCTCCAATACACACCAGAGCTCCCTTGGTCTGAGGAAGTCCCAGACACCAAACCTTGTCCTGCCAAAGGAAGACCCTCGGCATTCTCATCCTTGTCCATGAAAGGATACCCCTCCGTGTTCTCGTTCTTGTCCATCAAGGGACCCACCTCAACACTTAACCCTTGTCAGTCGTAGGAACCTTCCCTTGACCTCTTTGTCCTGACCTTCACCTTTCAACTCTTGAGCCTACATTAGCCCCTAACCAGGTCTAGCATAACAAAAGGTCAAAGTTCTCCTGAACGGAGCTACCATTGCTATAGTCTCCCACCATTGCTCACCGAACCCCTTGTCCATCTCATTGGTTTCAGCCACGAGAACCCCCTCCAGTAGAATCTTCTCCCGAACTGTCCCGATCAGACATCGAAGAAGAAATCCCTGATCCTGACACCTCTCTTCTTTCCCCACAGGAATCTCCATCCCAAGAGAACCAATGCCACCTTTGCCAACCCCGATCTCTGCTGCCCCACTGTTTCCCCTACCTCCACCACCACCACCGGCTCCCCTCCTCTCCTGCTTCCCTCCATCACCCGCTATGTCCTCCTCGAAACCCACTGAACTCCGCATCAGAGTACCCGAGGCCTTTGATGGATCCTATGAGAAAGCCATGTCCTGGCTCAACTCAGTCCAATTCTACCTCCTCATCAACCAAGCTGTCTACACTGATGACGCGAAGAAAATTGCCTTTGCCCTCTTGTACATGACCAAAGACTCTGCCCAGACTTGGGCCACTACTTACCGCCAAGCTGCCATCTCCGGCACAACCATCTCCCTTGGGACCTTCGCCGACTTCGTCTCGAAATTCGAGAAATCCTTTAAGCATCATGACATTACTGGTAATGCCATTTCCTGGCTCTCCACTAAGTGCATGGTTAAAAACTCCAAGAACAACACGTATTCCCCTTCCCTTGTCGAGTACATTTCCTCGTTCAAGAACAATGTTGCCCTAGCCGAAATCTCTGACGAAAATGTCCTAATCGGCTATTTCTCCGCCGGTATTCCCCCTGCTCTCATGCACTGTATCATGTCCATGGACACCGTCCCTACAAAAGTAGAGGATTGGTACAACAAAGCCATCTCTTTCCAGACCCAGTGGAAACATGCTGAAGAAATCGCCAAGAGGAACTCCAAGACCTTTTACCAAATGTTCCACTCCTTCTCCTCCCCTGCCAAGACGCACGACCCCAACGCTATGGACATCGATGTTATCAAAGTCTCCAAGTTAACCCCTGATGAGCGTAAATGCTGCATCGAAAAGAAACTTTGCTTTCGCTGCTGAAAACCTGGCCACACCAGCACCACCTGTCCTACCTTCGCCCAGAAACCTCGCCCTACCATCAAGAAGATAGAAAGTAAGGAACTTCCCAAACTAGAAGATATCGATGATGATGATGAAACTGTGCAGAACATAGATTCAGGTTTTTAAAAGGGGGGACTTCTTTGACACGAGTACCTCCTTCTCCTTCTTGTGCCAATGTAACAGAAAAGGCTACACCCTCTATGCAAATCCCTTTGAAACTGATCGTCCCTATGCACACCCTGAAAGCTGTTGAAACCCAAGCGCTCATTGACAGTGGTGCTAGTATCAACTGCATTGACTGGGGCTTTGTTCGAAAACATCGCCTGCCTACCATTTGTCTTCCCAAACCACTCTGTGTTCACAACGCTGATAGTTCAGTAAATTCCAGAGGCTTCATCCGCTTCACTTCCACCCTGTTCATTGAAATGGGAGGAATCAACTGACAAGTATCCTTCCATGTTATCAACCTTGGAAGTGAAAATGTTATCCTTGGATGCCCATGGCTTGAAGAAGTCAATCCCTCCATTGACTGGACCAAAAGGACCCTCCTCCTCGACAAATCCACCAACCAGTCTATGAAACTCTTTGTTATCTCCTCCACCGAGACTAAGTGGTATGAATCCCACTTCATCTGTCCCTCTTGCCCTCCCCCTCACCACATCAATGTCCATCTAGTCACCAAGAACCATCTCCATTCTTACAATGGATGGAGGACGGAAAATCAATTTGTTGGCAACACCATCCAAAAGTATACCCTGGACTATGTAATCCGAAGCGGATCCCACTTTATTCCCCTATGCTTCCCCCTTGTCGCCAAGCTCACCACTGCCACCAAGCTCACCGCTGCCACCGAAAGGGCGAAACCCAAGAAAACCCTTCCCCCGAGTATTCCCAGTTCGCCTCTGTATTCTCCAAAGAGGCCAATGACCACGTTCCCCCCTCTTGTCCCTATGACCACGAGATCAACCTTGACGACTCCTTCTCCCCAAAGATCGGGAAAGTCTACCCCTTGTCCCCTAAGGGAAAGCCAAGCCACCGAAGTGTTCATTGATGAAAACCTCACCTCTGGGAAGATCCACCCATCGAATTCTCCCCAAGCCTCCCCCTTCTTCTTTGTCAAAAAAAAAGGACAGCGGACTTCACCCCTGTCAGGACTATTGATATGTCAATGAACATACCATCCGCAATGCCTATCCCCTTCCCTTGATCTCCAACCTCATTGACAAACTACTGTACAAGACGCTAAAGTCTTCACCAAGTTTGACATTTGCTGGGGATATAATAACGTCCGTATCAAAGACGGACACCAATGGAAAACCGCCTTTGTCACCCATAAAGGCCTTTTCGAACCCACCGTTATGTTCTTTGGCCTGACCAACTCCTCCACCACATTCCAGCGATTCATGAATGATTCCTTTCGAGATATGATTGCTGAAGGATAGCCCGTCATCTATATGGACAACCTCCTTATCTTCTCTTCTGATGAATCCCTTCACGAAGAACATACTAAATGCGTTCTCAAACACATGGAGGAACTCGACCTCCATCTCAAACTCGAGAAATGTACCTTCACCGCCTCTGAGGTTGAATACCTCGGAATGATAGTCAAACCTGGACAACTCGCCATAGACCCCATCAAACTCAACGGCATTGCTTCTTGGCCAACCCCTGCCAAAGTCAAGGATGTTAGATCCTTCCTCAGCTTCGCCAACTTCTACCACTGGTTCATCCCAGATTACTCCAATGTCGCTCGCCCCCTCCTTGACCTCACCAAGAAGGATTTCACCTGGAACTGGACCCCCATATGTCAAGACGCCTTTGACACCCTCAAACGCCTCTTCCTAGCTAAACCTGTCCTTTACCTTCCCAACCCCTCCACACCATTCGCCGTAGCCACCAACACCTCCAAGTACGCCTCAGGTGCCATTCTTCTCCAAACTGATTCCAATGGCGACTGGCACCCTTGTTCCTACCTTTCCCAGTCATTTCCACCTGCGGAACGAAACTATGACATTTATGATCAAGAACTCCTCACCGTCATCCGCGCTCTCAAGTCATGGCGCCATTACCTCCATGGCTCCCCTTTCCTGGTTCAGATCTTCACTGACCATAAAAACCTCACTTACTTCCACCAACCACAAAACTTAAACCGCCACCAAGCCCATTGGCTCCTTGACATCACTGATTTCAATCTCAAAATCGTTCATGTTCCCAGTAAACTCCTTGCCAGTCCCGACACTCTCTCCTGCCACCCAGACCTCCTTTCCAAGGAGGATTCCGACAATGAGGGAGTAACCCTTCTTCCCCCATCCCTCTTCGTTAATCTCATAGACACCAACCTCTCCCGCTGCATCGCATCAGCCTCCACCGATGACTCCCTCATCACCCAAACCCTCCAATCCTTACAAGAAAATATTCCCGCCACTCTTCACTCTCACCTTGCTGATTGGAAAATGGAGGGCGGCGTCCTTACCTACAAGGGTCATGTTTACATTCCCTCTAATGACTCTCTTCGCCATTCTATTCTCCAACACTGCCACGATCATGAAACTGCTGGTCACCCCGGTTTCCTTAAAACCCGACAACTAGTTGCTGCTGAATTCTGGTGGCCTGGTCTTGCCACCTATGTCCAACAATATGTCAAGGGCTGTGCCATATGCCAGCAAAACAAAGTCAACACTCACCCTACGGTTCCCCTGGTCACCCCTATTAAATCTGCCGCCACTCGCCCCTTTCAACAAATCTCCTATGACCTTATCACCGACCTCCCTGTGTCGAACAACTTTGACTCCTTGTTGGTCATGGTCAACCACGGGCTTACAAAGGGGGTAATCCTTTGTCCCACCAAGAAAACCATCACTGCCAAAGGAATAGCCACTCTTTTCTTCCACAAAGTCATCTCTGATTGTGGCCCTCAATTTGCCTCTGCCTTTGCTCGAGAACTTGGGAAACTCCTGAAATACGATCTTTCCCTCTCCACCGCATATCACCCTCAATCCGAGACGGAACGTGTTAACCAAGAAGTGGAGACCTATCTCCGCATCTTCTGTGGCACAAATCCCACCTCATGGTCTGATTCTATCTCCCACACTGAATTCGCCCACAATCACCACACCCATTCTGTCACCAACCTGTCTCTGTTTTACCTCATGAGTGGATATGAACCCCGTGCCCTTCCCTCAGTGATCACCGATACCTCCATTCCCATAGTAGAAGCTTGCCTTAAGTCCCTCTCCACCGCCTGCAATGAAGCCCTCGCAGCCCACAAACTTGCCTGCCAAGTCATGTCCTCTCGTTCCCGCCATGGCTTCAAACCCTTCGCTAAGGGGAACAAAGTCTGGCTTGAAGCCAGAAACCTCAAATGCCTCATATCTAACCCAAAGTTTGCCCTGAAACGTGAAGGATCCTTTACCATCACGAAGGTCTTGTCTCCTATCGTATACCAACTCTGCCTTCTGAAGACCTGGAAGATCCATCCAGTCTTCCATGCCTCCCTTCTATCTCTGTACAAAGAGAACTCTGTCCATGGGAAGAACTTCCCTGCACCACCCCCTGACCTTATCGATGGGAAAGAAGAATATGAAGTCGAGAAGATCATATGCCACCGGGGATCTCCAAAATCCTGCTCCTTCCTGATCTGATGGAAAGGGTACTCCGCTGAGGAAGATTCTTGGATCCCAGAACAGAACTTGAAACATGCAAAGTCCGCTCTCGTTTCCTATAAGAAACTCCATCCTTCCATGTTTCCCCCATCATCCTCCTCTCACTAAAACCACCATGTCAACCAATGTATCCTCCATCTTGACAGTTTCCACTCTTACTGCTTCTTTGGTTGATGATACTTCTCGTCCTTCATCTACTGAACTCCAAGCTGGCTGGGGTCCCTCTCCCACTCCCGAACCTGATAGTTTTCCTCCAGTCTCTCTTGCTACTTGTCCTGACGCTATTCACTCCATAACCATCCCACTCTATGCCAACCGCCTTCACGATGATTTCCCCAATTCCCCGGACATCCTCCGGCTCTCTACCTATTTTCACGACACATCCTTTTCTATTGCCATCAACTCATTCCTTGATATGGGTTCCCCCCTCTTTGCCTTATGTCATGCCTTCTTAAAAAAACTCTCACCTTTGACTCCTTACCACCAACCTCACCGACTCCCCCCTACAAACAATGCATTCTTGTCTCATCAGAGACATCTACTGCGACATTGAAGGATCACTCCTCATGATGATGTACCAGCTTGGAATGCTGGAATTCCTTGACGACATAGACTGTTATACATGTATGTGAGAACTTGCCCAGCGCCATTCCCCCGACTCTACCCTCTCTTTCTTTACTGCCCCATCCACTTGTACTCCTTTTGTCACTGCTCCCTCCACCAGGGCATTGTCGTCCATCTCCACCTTGTCCTCCCCTCTTAATACTGAGGAGGAAGCTGTCTACCAGCGTATTGAATCCTAGTGGACCAGAGGCCATGAAATGGTACCTCTTCCTTGCACTCACCCCTGCTATAACCAAGCATGTTTCTCATGCCACCGTCTTGGCCATGTTCACACAGCTTGTCCCGTTTATCAGTGTCCCACCTGCCTTAGATGGGCAACCTGGTCATACGCAGCAACGCTGCCCCCTCCATCGTCTCCCTCCACCGTCACCTTCTACCTCATCCCCTTTTTCGTCCTGTCGCTCCTCTAGATCCTCCGGATGCTCCCAACCTCCAGCATCATCCTCTTGTCACACCTCTGGAACCACTAGACACTCCCCTGTCCCTATCCCTCCTCCTCGTTGCTCCCATTCTCCCTACCCTCACCCAACCTGCCACCCCTCAGTTAGAGAACAGTCTCCCATCTCTGACATATATGAGGATGATAACAACCTTGGATGGGACCAGTTCCCCAGTGAAGCCCAGAGCAACATGTATGACTCCCCTTGCAGTTCTGTCCACAGGTATTAAGCAGGCAATTTCTTTTCATCAGTGACTCAAAGACTAGTAAGGGGGTAATGTTACGACTTCTTTTCTTTTGCACTTTTGTTGAAGTTCTATCTCTCGCGTTCTAGAACCTTCTCCCCATTCCCACAGAATGCCCTCCACCTAAACACAGCTTCCTTTCTACACACTGTGCATGGCTACCATTGTCCCGTTTCCACATACCTTCTACAGACATCTATTTCCCTTCATGCGCCACGATGTGCAGCCTCATCCCTTCTATCGTACAAACCAAGCTCTTTCTTTTATATCTGTCTTAGCTATTATGCTACGAACACTGCTTGGTCCA
>JBBPKY010000457.1:0-21148 GCA_038089495.1 Xerocomellus dryophilus
CAGCCCCAGGCAACGGAGTGAACAGGCCTCCTTACCTCCGACGACGGTGCTGAAGACATGCGTTTGACAGCGGACGCGTACAGCTCCGAATGTCGTTCGTACAAGCCGGAAAGGTGTCGAAGATGCGTGGCGATGGCTTGATTCGATGTGTCGATCGCCGCCCACAGTGTGTCAGCTGGGGGTCGTCAGTATCGTCACGCGGAGAAGAGAGCGATGCACGCGTGCCTTCTTCGGCTTTCTCTCGGCGCCATTTCAAAACCTTGCTCACGAGAGATGGAGTATTGCTTCCCGCAGATACGTCTGCTAATACAAGCCTGACGAGCGGCGGGAGCTGGATCGGGACCGTCCTATAGTCCCAGTGATCGCCAGGACTGAGCGCTGACGATAACAAGAGCGTCCCAGATGCAGTCTAATATAACCAACGCAGTGTCACATCACGATCAGCGTTGTCATGCATGTCCATGGAGGCTTACATCAACTGTTTTCATCAGACCATCCAACAAGGCGGGATTGAATCGCGTGTACAACTGACTCCCAAACACGGCGGAGGACACGTCGAAGCCGCTGCCCACCTTGCCCTGTGCGAAGCAGTGCACGAATTGGGCGGTGTTGTGCGCCAGCTTGCGTGCGTCGCTGTCGGACTGGCTAAATTCTTCCCGGGTGATCACCCCGAGCCTGAGAAGGAGGGCGGAAACGATGGAAGTGATTAACGCTGCAGACGATCCCATCCCAGTCTTGTTGACATTGTCCAGTTGGACGTCCTGAGGGCAGAAGGGGGTGATACTAGCCAAGGACGCCACCGTCGAGGGCAAGTTTAATTCCCGAAGCTAACAGGAGAGCATCAGTAAACAATCCCCGACATATTTGAAGTCCCAATGACCTTGGCTTGCTGTGAGTAAAAATCATTGTCACCCACGGTGGCGATATCGAGACCATGTCGCAACGAGCCCCGCAACGATCGAACGGAGCCCACGGACGACAAACGCTCCGAGGCCAATATCAAGGTATACTTCAGTGCGTAATACACGAACTTGTTCTTGCTATCGCGCAGGCGTCATTTCGACGCAGTTATGCACGGACGCAAACGCACCTTTCTGACACTTGACTGACGTCCACAGTTCCGTCATCGTGGATGGTCACGGAATATGCCCATTCGGCCCCGACGAACTGAGGTGATCGAACGACGATCTGGCCTGCCTGACCAGGTTGCTGGCAGTCCTGGATAACAGCATAAAATCGAGATGAAGCTGAGATCACCAAGCCTGTAAACTTTTGGTCGAGTACGAGGTATCCCCCTGCAATCAGAACTTTTCCTGGGGCTGAAACAACCGTGGTGGACGACATCGTACGAACACCACTTCGCTTCACTGTCTTTTCTACAGTAGCTGACTAATCATGATAAGGGTTCGAGTCCTGGCTAACGTGCTCAAAGGATGATCGATGAAGTGTCTAAGGGCGCTCTCAATACATCATGACTGCCCCGCACGAGCAAACCAGTGCTTTTGCTGGCCACATGTCGCATTTTTACAGCCAGGGCAGCGAAGACCCATTTGCACACTCATCGGCCCGCTCTTCCCAGCAGAATAGTCAAGAAGATGCTGTGCTGCAATGTCAGCAAGGGCACGGATGAATACCGGTGACTCGTTCAAAGACTCTGCGCGTTGCATCTCCATCCCGAGCTAAGGTTGTACCGTGAGCGATAAGCAGGACTTGAGAACACAAAGCGTGTTTACCTCTCTACCCTCTCTCATGTATTCCAGGTCAATTTCGTAGAGTGTCTCGATATGGTCGCTTGTGAATGCAATCGGGACGAGGATCACCTGCTTCTTTCCGAGACGCGCGAGACCCTTGACAGCTTCACCAGTTTGCATACCCATCCATGCAGAAGGCCCAACTTGGGATTGCCAAACCAAACGATAAGGATTTGAGTGCCCCAATCGATCCATGACGGCATTCACAGAAGCTGACACTTCAAGAACGTACGGGTCTCCACGATTGACCACTGACATGGGTAATGAATGTGCTGAGAATAACAACACCACGTCGGAGCGATCGGACGGTTGGAATTTTCGTAGCGCAGTCTCGATGTTCTGCGCCATTGCCTGGACAGCGATGTGGTATGAAGCGGTAAACGGCGACATCAGTCGTACTCACCTCGATGAAGCCAGGGTGGGTACCCCAGCGGTCAATCACGCTCCATTCAATGTCTCCCATCTCACCCGCTCTTCCTCGTCTGAACAGCTCGTTCAAGCTGCTTCCAGTCGTACTACAGCTATACTGGGGGTACTGTGTGAACGCTACGGCACGCTTCACACGGTCGGCTTTCATCCGACGGGCAGTCTCCTGCGTGAGTGGGTTCGCATAACGGAAGGCTACGTACGCCTTGTGGGGAGCGGTCTGTGGATGGAGCTCGTCGAGCAACGCACACATTCCAGCGCCCTGAGACTCAGTATAGCGACGGATGGGCGACCCTCCACCTATCTCGGCATATTGCTTTTCGATCTTGGGCGTCCGGCGTTTAGCAATGAGGGGCGCGAGAACGCGCTGGAATGGTAATGGTATGAGGTCCCCATCCATGAACAGGTTTTTTAGAAAGTCGTGAGTCTCCGGTACCTATAGACGGCACGCGAAGGGGTAAGTAAGAAGCACGAACGCTTACTGCTCACGTACTGTGGATGGCCCGCCCATATTCAGCATAACAATGGCTGGCAAGGTGTCAGAAACACTGCAGAAAAGCAGAACGACCCGGGTACCTGTGGGACTACGACACCGAGTGAGATGCGCGTTGAGGCCCCCAGAGCGAATTCATCACCCCACCTCTCGTGCTTGACGGTAGAGCCATGTACGGTAGCCATGCGACGGACTTGAGCGGCGGCCAAGACATTTGTTCTAGATAGATGGGAGAGCATTGGAGACCTCCTCGACCCGGCACGGAGGTAAACCGAAGGCGCTGATTTGCTGTCCGTCTGGCAGATGACTAAGCACGACATCATTGGAAATTTGGGAATACAGGTAAGTTAACCCCCGCACAGCATGTAAATTTCTCCGATTAACGTTTCGTTGTACTATCCAACGATAGATGAGATATAAATACACTTGGATCTATATCACTTTACAATCAGTGATGTATACGCTCTTCACCGTGCGGATTGGCGAAGAACGGACGGTGGGGGGTATGGACCCAAGATATCGGACGCAGCGGGGAAGCGTGGCCGACGCTCGTCGAAGCGTGAATAAGCAGGTAATGGTTCTTCCAGGACGTTATCGTCCAAGATAATGGGAGGGCTTGGTTCGACTCGCAGGACTCTACTAGAACGAGTCCCTTGAGATGGCACTCCAGTCAGTGAGGGATCCTGAGGATTGGGCCGACCGCGTGATAGGGGTGTTCCCTCGATGATGGTTGCCGTTGAGGATATCAACGGGGAAATCTCTGGGTCATCCCTGCGAGCAGGGGAAGCAGGTGAATGACCCCGGGAGTACGATGGGGGATCAGGAAAGGGGGAAGGGGTACCCGGATACGAGGGTGAATATAAAACTTCCATGACGCTGCGAATTGAGGGCAACGAACGGCAGGCATTGCTCTGTGAATGGGGCCGCGGGACGGTGCGTGTGGGCTCTGCGCCGTCATCGATTTCCTTTAACGAAATGTAAGCAGAAATACGATAGTGAGCACCATTGCACATACAGAGCGCATAGTGCAGAAAGTACAAGTGCAGCCCGTGACATAGGTTGTATCTTCCATGGTGATAGCACAGCGTTGGGTGACGGCGTCATTTATCCGTTCGGGATGGTTGGTGGCTGATGCATGGGCCTGAGATGCAAATGATCAATGCAGGCTGCGGTCAGGTAGGGCTTTGACATGCCTGAGACTCGGACGAGGGCAAAAATGGCTGTTGCTCTTGCAGAGGGGGGGGGCAATAGACGAGGGGGTCAAGAAATCGTTTCTTGAAATTGGACAACATGGCGGGAACTGGGGAGAAAGTCGTTGAGCAGTGCATGGGTGTACGACAGGAGGGGCATGAGCATAGCGAGGCAGTATATATATACGAGGCAATGCGAAATGGGGTCAGGAGTTCAATTGAAGGTGATCGCTCTAGCCTGGAATTGATTCCGCTCCAACAAAATTGAATGAGGAGACAGGGGCTATTTGGCTGTGCCGTCCCAAATTCAAATGGCTCGTGTTCCCCGTTGCCAGGCCCCGGGCCCAGGCGGACGGCTAGGTATGGTAGAATACTAACAACCACGTCGATATCGTGTCATACACGAGATTTAATGTGTGATCTGCGGAAATGGTATTGCGAAAGGCCGACGCACTCTAAATACATGGCGACGACGTCACGGTCTACGGCGCGTCGCAGGGCAATGAAAAAGAGCCGTCATCAATAGATCCAGATCTCATAATGCATCATGATCCACTTGCGACACTTGGTCTAGACGAGCTTTCCTACTAGATCGTAGGCTCGCGGCCATTTTTATACCTTACGATGATGGGGCTCGGTGCCCGCGCTTGGGATGTTCTCTGGGGCTTTCGCGCACCTCTCCATACTGAGAACCCCGGCCCGACGTTAAGATTGTTCCCCCGAACCCGAAACATACCTCCGAGTCAGAAGAGACACACGAGAGGACATGCCAGGCATTCATAAAGCCGTGCTTGACTATGTTTAGGAGCTGTTTTGGCGCTCTTTCTTCACCTCCCATTGCAACACCATTATTACACTTGCTTTGCTCGGACGACGGTGCCTTTTCGACATGTTATTTCCCTTGTCTCTGGCGGTCTCCCCGGATGTGCTCACGTTTTTTAATTTCTTCATTTTGACAGGCAGCGATTGTGCTGGTGATCCTTTGACAGGGGCACGTCAGTCCTGACACCGTGGAGTTGCCTCCACTGATTTGAGAATACGGACCCGAGGAGCATTTTCCCTCGCGGTCTTCTGCTACCTGCTACCTGCAGCTCGTTATCAGCGTTGGTTGAACGACATCCCTTTTCACCTCGTAGTGCGTTGCACACGTTGCCAGTGGCCGCCAAACGTGGTGCGCAGGTCCCTCGAGTGGCTTAGACATCGCCAAGAGCTTAGACCATGAATGCCAATCTGTGTCGACAAAGTGTATGTCTTCCTTGCAGTAGTATCAGCCATTTCGTTGTTGTTCCACCTTTAATTGGCGGCGACAGTGCCGAACTAAGGGTGGGACTCGGACTGGGCTGCACGTTAGATCACCCCGTGAACGTCGAGCGCGGGCGGGGTTGTTTGGGCGTGTTTGCATGTGTTATGAGTGTATAAAGTGCTACGTGTCCTGTCGACGTGTCTCTTGCAGCTCTCCAGCAGCCACGTCCACCAGTCCCTTTTGACCATATTTTTATTTGTGTTCCTTTCTAACGACCCGCTACCGTCCCACCATGACGCAATTCGTAGACCCCTCCTCCCTCTCCCTCCCCTCCTCTCCCCTCAAGCGTCCCGCTTCTCCCGCCTGCTCCACCGACCATTCCAGCTCCAGTCCTCACCCCACCGACCAGCCCCCTCGCAAACGCCCTCGCTCTGCCGTCACCCCCGAGGAGCGCAAAGAGGCTCGTGCACACCGCAACAGATTAGCCGCCCAGAACTCCCGTGACCGTCGAAAGGCACAGTTCACTTACCTCGAACGCAGAGTTGCCGAGCTTGAAGAGGAGAACAGACGCCTCCGCGCCGGTATTCATGTCAGCCCATCCCCGTCCATCTCCACCGTCTCCGAGCTGGACGTCTCTACCATCGAGCGCGAGCAAGAACTTCTTCGTAAACGTGAAGAGGAGCAACGCGAGCGTGAGAATCGGGAGTTGCGCGAACGGATACGGACACTTGAAAAAGGCTACGAGGCCGTCGTACGAGCGTTGGCAGCTCAGGGTAATCCTTCTGTTACTTCAAGCATACCAACACCCCCTGCAACAAGTCCAGCTCCAGTTATTCTGTCGCATTCCCAATCGTCGCCACAACCAGCATCAAACCCAGAGTCTTCCAACACTCTATCCCCTTCATCATCAAACGCGGCTCCCTTATCGTCGGCACCTTCCTTGCCCCTCTCACCAACCCCTTCAAACTCGACCCTTGTTGACAGTCCTCTCCTTTTTGCGAGCGGCGATTCATTTGAATTCCCCCGGAGTCCTGCACTCTCAACGAATGATACGTCACTTGCCTTACCCTCAGAGTCGCTCGACCTCTCCCAAGCCACTAACGCCCCTACTCGCCACCTAGCACGGGTGGTGAACACTGTTGGCCGTTCAGCAGTGTCCCTGCAGCGGGTAGGCGGTGCACAAGTGGTGATGGGACTGGCGAGCACACCAAGGTGTCGGGCAGCGATGGGACCGAGGTTTGTACCTGGTGTTGACCTTTTTAAATCTTGCTGACCCTGCATCCAGCTCGAAGACGAGGCAACATCAGATGCTGTCATCACGCGTCTGTTCGCAGAGATCCTCGCGTCGCCGCCGTTTGGCTCTAGCACTCTTCCAAGCTCTAGCACTTCGTCAGAAGATGCATTCAGCAAGGAAGTGCTGACCAAGACAGAGACCAGCCCCTCCGACGATGGGCTTGGCATTGGCATGAGTGGTATTGACACTGTCGACTGGGTAGAACAAGTCAGTGCAGAGATGGAGATGGACAAGCTGCTAGAGATGCTTCCGAATGCACAGGATGTCGCTGTCGAGTCGATCCTGCATTCCAGCGTCAACCTTGATGCAGACATGGATTTCTCAAGTGCCCTCGCATGGGATGGGGTCAGTGTCTTTTGATTGCGCACAGATACCATCGCACTCGGCAAACCAAAACATCTGGATTTCTCTAGGTTCTTAAGCTTTTTGCCTCTATTGAACACATGAACTATGCAACCCACCATCGCCCTCGTCAGTTGGTTCTATCTATTTACTACTCTACATTGTCCTATTGGCCTTTTTTCATCGTTTTTTTTCTATTGACGTTTGGTACTCAGCTTATCGCGCACGTGCACCACTCTCGGAACGCTTGCCCTCGTGTCATACCTTTCCCCCGCTATTTCCCCCTTCCGGACAGCTCCATCAAGTGACGCATACACCTGATGCCGTACTCCCAGTCATACCCGTTCATTCGTTTCTCCCCGTGAGGGTTTGATGAAATGATTGATGCGGTGTGTGCACTGGTGAGCGCTTGGGCCGTATGTGTACTTGTCATGGTCAACTGACTTGTGATGTGGGTTTACACCCCAATTGGATGCGTTGGTTGGTCTATTCGATGTAGTCGGTGCAAATATACGATGTGTTGATTCTGATGTCAATTTTTTGTGTGAAGCCTTGACTTCAGGAACGACTGTCTCGGGCGGGGTGCAGGGCCAACTCGAAGGCAAGTATGATACACGTGAGCGGTGGATGCTACGTAGTAGTGGGTTGCGCAACCCCACCCTGCATCGTCGACGAGATCACCCGAGGGTGTACAACTCTACATTTGGTCAAAGCGCCTTTTGTTGATCGACTCATAACATTGGGCTCGGGTGTAAGCGGATGAAACTTCTGTCATTTACGAATCCGTTATATCGTCGAATAATAAGGTTGACGCGCCGGTGTGCACGGAGGGAGTTTTAAGCCTAAACGTCGGACGTTGAACGACAAGCTAAATAACGGTCCCAAACACGTCCGCAGGTCGGATGTTCTGCCCCCGCGACCTTGTTTTCAGGGTCTCATTAATCAACTCAGCGCACTCACCCCTCACCTGCGTAACGTAGTATGAACCCCTGGAAACTCAATTGGATGGGGCAAACGAGGTGATAGGGACCCTGGCGTCCGAGTCAGCCGGGATCAAGCCCAGCACGCACATGACATCGGTGATAGCATTTTTTTCATTTCAGAGTTAGCAATGCTCACTTTGGCGGAGAACATGACGACAAGGACAACCCCCAAGTCTATTTTTTCACCATCTGAAACACACTTTACGGATACCCATCTTGACTGAATGCGAGGACGAGATAACAGGGGCGACGTACGCTGGTCATCCGTCTACTTCATCTCGTGATCGTCGTCGTCGTCGTCGTCCTCCTCCTCCTCTGGCTTGAGACCGGCTTTTTCGAGTGCTTCCTTGGATGTGTAATCGACCTTGACACCCCGGGTGCGTCTGCCCACGATTGCGGTCGGGTCAATCTCCTCCTCTTCTTCCTCTTCCTCCTCTTCCTAAACACGCGAGATTTACGGATAGGAAGACGTTGAGCGCGAAAGGACAAGCGAGGAAGTGGCGTTTCACGTACCTCTTCCATTTCTTCGTCCTCTTCGTCCTCCTCGTCTTCTTCGTCTTCGTCTTCCATGGATACGTCAGGCGAAGCGACGGCACTCTTTCCTTTTCCTTTGTTTTTGCTTTCGGGCGATTTTACGCCTGCATTTGCGCCATTGGAGGGTGTGCTGGCAAATACGCGCGAGTTTACATCAAGTGGGTAGCGGAGTAAATATAGAAACGCACCCAGCTGCGGTCGACATGTTGCGGGACACGTCAATACGGATGCAGTTGTGAAGGGACTGCACCGTTAGGATTGTTGTTGATGTCTGTTTGGCTCCCTGCCGGATAACAATTGGTCAGACTCTCTGGGGTGGTACTACGCGCTGTCGAGAGTCCAAGCGACGGTTACGTTAGAAAACATGGGTCGATAACAGAGTAGTACCCAGGGCGGCGCTGTTTCTATGCTGGTACTGGATCCTCGACGCTTCATCTCACTTTGGACGGTGCGCGTATATTGCCGCCTGGCATTTCGCCGTTGTCAGAGCACGGATTGTCGGGCGCGGATATCTCCGTCCGACGACCGTGAGAGTGATCTTTGCCAGTGCTGTATTCGGTACCTTGCTCTCTACCATCTCCCCCTCCTCCTCTTCCTCCTCGCCGGCGACGGCGACGACGACGACGACCACGCGCTCAGCCGCTCTTCCTCCCCTTTCCACTTGCCGACTCGCGTTGCCTCGTAACGGCTGTGGCCCATCACGATTCCCGCGAACCTCCGCTTTCCCCACCCAGACCCGAGTTCCTTCCATCCAATGTCTCGAGCGCTCGTCTCTCCTCCCCCCGGTGATCCAGAAAAACCCGCAAGCTCTTTCTTTGTCCCACCCCCAGTCCAGAGGTTGTCACGTTCTTTCGCTGGCTTCACCGTATCGCCTTCAAAGCCCCAGTCCCCGTCCGATCGTACCTCGAATCTCCCTCCCCAGCCCTGTCCTTCTCCCCTTCCCGGCCCAAATAGGGCGCCCGGCGCCGCAGACTCATCGTATCCCCCACCGTCCCCTTGCAAGCCCTCAAATATCTTCCCACGTCTGCACCGTCTCGAAATCGCTGACGACATGGCCAGCAACCAGGAAAAGCCCACACTCCTTGACCTCAAGCTCTCCTCCACCTCCTTTCTTGATGCGGTCGCGACGGACACCGAAGACAAACCTCTCTATGCCGTGGAAACCGTTGGCTCATCTACCACAGTCTGGCGCTCAGACCCCTGGGACCGCTCTGCCAAAATCGCCGACATACGCTGGCCCAAGGATCTTCCACTCAAAGGGAAGGGCAGGGATCCTACTCAAGTCCCAACCATCCAAATGGACGGCCTCCGCTGGAGAGAAGCGACGAGCCTGCTCAAGTATAGTGGTCTAGGCAGGTGGGGAATCCATCGTTGCCCGTATTCCTGCACAGCTCTTGACCGCTCTCTCCTGTGTCAGCTCACGCAAGTTCCACATACAGTATCATCCACACGCTCTCAAGTGGAAGCGAGACGGAAACGTATACCTGGTATGTGTCTCCAAGTCGGTACCCGCCCCGTCTCACCAATCCACCCTAGTGCACGACACAGACCTGCAAAGGTGCTGTGGCATCCTTGGAGTCCTTTAACAATCCCGGCACGCCACCCAGACTAAAGGTGTTCGAGACCTTGGGTAGCTTCCATCGATCTGTGCCTCAGCTTGACCATGCTGGTATATCTCTCTTTCTCCTCGACCACCTCTTCGTCACTGCCTTGTTACTTGTCACTGAGCCCGACGATTGGATGACCCTCGCTCGCAATCCGACCTCCCTCGACGGTCAGTCAGCCGACGCGCCGTTGTCTTTCCAGACTGCTTCCACCACCCGTGCCTCCGCTCGGCAATGGAGGAAAGTCATGTACGGCGAACCCATGTATCCCTCGCTTAAAGCACCACCATTCGACAAAGGCATTGTCAACGGTAGCGAAGATGCCGACGTTCTCGACATATCGGAACCACCACAATTGTCGGCATCCGTTCGCCAATGGCGGAAAATCGTATATGGAGAACCGCTCTATCCTTCTTTGCGTCCGCAGTCAACTGACGGCTTTGATCTTCCTCCGCGACCCAGTACGGCAACTAGTTTTTCATCCGAATCTGCATCTTCTCCCCCCACCCCTTCCTCTACCCCTTCAACCGGATTTTATGACGTGCCGTCGCCATTTTATGACACCGACAAACCTGCTCCTCGCAATGGCATTGAAACTAAACGGGTTTCTTCACCACTAGCACTCTCGTCAGGCACTCTTTCCCCAATTCCTTCTTCGGAATGCATACCACACTCTGCCTTTCCCATTTCAGTACCACCAGGTCCTCGGCGGGGACTGCCGTCCCCTCCGTCATCCTATCAACCTCCGCCGACGGCCCAGCCTTGGTTGCATCGCTCACGTTCGTCGCCAAAGCTCGGCCGCAGCACCCAATCACCGATGTCATTTGTGGATGATGATCAAGACGATCCCACCAATCAAAGTCTGCTTACACGAATATCATCAGGACGGAACGTACGGCAGCTGCCAACTCCCCCGCTTGGAGAGTCACCTAATCAATCTCCGCAAGCACGAGCTCGACCTGCAGAGGCGAAGCGGCTCTCGCAAACGCACCAGCGCAGCCTACCACCGACGCCGGCGTCGGTAGCTAGATCGCAGTCGGCGATGGAACAACACCATGGGCACTCACTGTCGCAAGTGGTAGCCTCCCATTCTCAACCAACGTCGACTGCGGTTCGACCATCCACTGCTCAGCCAGGGCCATCCATGGCAACACAGAATGATGGTGCTGCACGAGGCCGAGGAACACGACTTGAAAAGGATCCCCACGAACTTATCGGTTGGATGCGGAACATCACGCGTGCACACCGTCGGCGCGCCGTTGACGACGAGGACCAAGTTTCTGGCCCATTTGTACCCACATATGAACCCCCGCCACCAGCGTACAACGCTATCGACTTCTCCAAGCCTCCACAAGCACGCTCACCACCCGAAGATACTCAAAGCTAAATGGACTTGCTGTAGCGCCGATTCCTCCATTTGTTGTTCTTCGGGAGCTGGATTCCTTTGCTTGCATGTTTTCCTAATCGCAGTCGATGTATCACTCAATGTTTTTTTGCTCGTTCGATTCACTTATTTCTGTTTTGCATTTTTACACATTTACCCCTTATAACATACGTGCATCTTACTCATCTCTACGCGACCTCGCTCTCCCTGGTATAATTTTTCTCGGGTTGGATGTGGCATCTGATAATGTCTGGTAATCTGCCACCTTTTTTCCCATTTCGCTTGGGAAGAGACGGCGCGTTTCCCTTGGAATCCTGGTCGGGACTCTCCATGTGACACCTAAAGTTTTCTTTGTACCTCTAGAATGGATAGATGTACTGCGGAGGTGAAATGACGATTTCATCTCAGCTAGATGTTAGCGATGATCTATGAGCTGCGGGGATGTTCAAGTTGCCATCGGTACGGCTCTCCGGTCAGTTATCGGTCGTCGTATGGGATCCGCGCCGAGCGGCGATCCCACCACTGCTTCATTGCCCCAGCTCCATCTTTCTCTAAGCGCGTACTCGTTCGTACAGGCAATCAAACCACTCGCGCACGACATACTCGGGCCCACTATTAGTTGGAAAGAAGCATACGCACGACCTCATTTCCGATCATCATGGCGAGCACCACCGGGAAGCCAGCCGACGAACACGCCTCCCCAACTTTCGGAATTGCAGACCCGTCACGACATTCCTCTATCAATAGAGATGCCAGCAAAGGGAGGCTTATTGTAATCATGGTGGGTCCCCTGCTATAATTAGGTGTCATCATGAATTGTGGATGTCGGCTACCTATTGACACGCCCCGGCGGCTCGCTTGTCGATCGGTCTGTCTTCCGATCTCGACGTACATTTAAGTTTGGTTCGGGAGACTAGCCTACGCCCCCGTCTTTCGCGGCTCGCTTCTCGTCTCGATACGGTCGTTTACAATTAGAAGCTGGATCACGGTACCCTTGCCCTTCTTCTTTTGGTTCCCGCTCTCCTTTCGGCGTGACATCTACATACCCGCTACTCACGAACCGATCAGGGCGTATCCGGGACGGGCAAATCGACGCTCGGGGTGACCCTCGCCAGGGCGATGTGCCTCCCGTTTATCGACGGGGACGACCTCCACCCCGCTGCCAACGTCGCCAAAATGGCGCGCGGCGAACCGCTCGACGACGTGGATCGCCGGCCTTGGCTCGATGCGATCCGCAGGGCGGCTGTCGCGTGCGTGCGGGATCAGCTGGGCGAACGGCCCGGGCCCGGGTCGGCGGGGCCCAAGAGGGAGACGGACGAGTCGGAGAGGCAGACCGAGCGCGGGCCGGGGATGGAGATGCGAGAGGACTCGGAGGCGCGGCTGCCGGGCCCGGGAGTGATCGTTGCGTGTTCGTCGTTGAAGAAAACGTACCGTGCGATGTTGCGAGGTGTGCTCTCGACGCCGTTGGACGCGATGTCGTTGCCGACGTATTTCGTGTATTTGAAGGGCGACAGGGACGTGTTGATGGCGCGCATGCAGAGTCGAAAGGGGCATTTCATGAAGGCGGGCATGTTGGAGAGTCAGTTGAACACGCTGGAGAGCCCCGAAGACGAACCTGGGGTAGTGACGGTGTCGGTGGAGATGTCCACGGAGGAGCAGGTTCAGAGGGTCGTTGAGATGCTCGGGTCGTGGTCGTGACTTGTTTCGTTGTTGTTATCTTTGCTATCGGCCGCTGGCGGTATAGCCACCACCGACACGTACGTTGCCCACGAACCAACACCTCTCGACAACACACTCAGAATGAACCACGGCGGACACGACGGGCACGATATGCCCCCCATGTGCTCCATGAACATGCTCTGGAACACCCAAATCATCGACACCTGCGTCGTCTTTCCCTCCTGGCACATTCGCTCTAGCGCCCAGTTCGTCTTTTCGTTTGCCGCCATCGTCTGCCTCAGCGTTCTGTACGAATATCTGCGTCTCTTCCAACGCGACGTCGATGCGCGGATAAGGGAAAGGGTGAACAAGGGAAAGAGAGCCGCGAGTCCACCCGTGAGCGGGCGGAGCACCCCCAGCGAGCACGGGGAAGACATGGCATTGCTGAACGGCAGGAAAGCGAGGTCCGGGTGAGCCCCGCGCGCGCGTATCATACGCTCCACACTGAAATGATGGGCAGAGCGACGATCTTACCGGCGCACTATCGTGCGTTGCGTGCCGGCTTGTACGGCGCTTCCGTGCTCTTGTCGTGTTTCCTCATGCTGGTTTTCATGACCTACAACGTGCGTCGTCTTCGTTCTTGGACGTGTTGGGGAGGCTGCTAATAGCCGTCTCAGGCATACCTTATCCTTGCGGTCGTCGCCGGCGCTGCTATCGGACACTATCTCTTTAGTGGGTTCGTAGAACCCGACAGCAAGGGCGTATCATGCCACTAGAATGGAGGATCCCTCTGTTCCATTATGCACACACTTGGATTAAATTTGTAGTTTTCGTGGAATCAATATCGGCGTGACAACATTGACACATTGGGAGTAAAAAAAGTACAAGAGTCCACCTATGACTTCATCTCTGTATCTTGGTCCTTTTTCGCCAAGTCGTGCACCTTGAGGAGGGCATCGATCTCGGATGGCTTGTATATCTTTGCCTTTGGTTGCTTGGCTGTCTCGTCGTACGTCAACACGGCAAATTCCACTACATGAATCGACCGTCAACGAATCAGCGCAACGGCCAAGAAAGCGAGACTGACGTTTCTCGCTTCCCAAGGTGGTACTGTCCATGGTCCTGCTCATCACCCTCAGAACGAGCCCGATCGCCTCCTCGACACTAATGTCGTCTTTGTACTCTTGTTTGAGAAGGCTCTGGGCAGTTCCGTTGTTCGCACCGATGCAGGTTGCTTTCCACCCAGAAAAGTTTCCCGAAGGATCCGAATGGTAGAGTTGGAACCGATAGTGTGAGTCGTATCCAGCATAGAGGAGGGAGACGCCAAAGGGTCGAAGACCTAGAACGGAGCGCTGTGGAGAAAACGAAGCGGGCGCGCGAGCGTGGACGTACCACCGTATTGAGTATACCCTTGTTTCATGTCACAAAGACGCTGTGCGAGCTGCTCGACAGGTATGTCCTGATTGTACTGCAGCAAATGTTTCTGCGCCACCGAGCGCGCATAATTGACGAGCGAGTTGGCATCGGAGGTGATCCCGGCGACACCGCCGATCACGTTTCTGTGTCCGACGGCCGGCATCAGCGGGGGTCCGTTAGCAAAGGAAGCGGACGCACGAGTTGAGGAGGAACATTTTTTCGCCGCTACCACCGTATCCGCCGCCCTCTTTTGCGCTGGAGAGATCGAGCAGCTTGCCTGTGACACGTTTTTCGGCGGCCAGGACGACACCGTCTTTGGCGAGGACGCCGAGGACGGAGCCTGCGTGGGAGATGGCCTCCATCGCATACTCGACTGTGAGGGCGATCGCCGTGCTCAGCGTGGTTGGGTGGAGATGAGACGGAACGTACTCTGGTATAGGCGACCTGTGGGATGGGGGTGAGCACGTCGTCGGTTGTGAAGGCGATCGTCGACGTACCCTCTGGGGAGAATATGGTTGTTCGACCTGCAGACGATCGCGTTGGTCGTGTTACACTCCGGAGAGGGATATTACGCACTGTCATATCTTCTGGCCTGCAAGTTCCGTTAGATGTAGTTTGAGCGAAATGCGAATAGGGCTTACCATGGTGTCGTTGGTGAGAGACGCGTAGTGCGTACGCGTCGTGCAAGATGGACGCGGCAATTGCCGATTGTAGATAAGATAAAGATTACTGACCCCACAAGAGTGCAGGTCCGTCCTTCTCCTGGCCCTTATTCCTAACCAAATCTGTCTTCTCTTGGCAGCCTCTTTACGACCACCGAGGTGTTCCAGTCGTTGGCTTCCATCATCCCAGTCGCGGTGCATGAGCAGGTTTCGCCTGTCTTATTCATTCCCTATCACGCAGGACACGCTCTAGGAGCTTGCATATACATGATCGACATCCTGGGCCTCAAAATCCTACTCTTGCTGAGAAGACCGTCACTTGGTCAAGGCGGAAATCCCTCCCGTCCGACCCGACGTGCTCATCGTCGAAAGCACCCACGACGCGCACACCGTACACACCTTTGAAACGAGGGCAGAAAAGGAGCCGCGATTTACGACGCTCATACATGCGATCCTCCGACGCGGTGGACAAGTGCTGCTACCCGTATTCGCGCTCGGGACGGTGCAGGAACTGCTGCTGGTCTTGGAGGCTTACTGGGAGGGCCATCCTATCCTGATTTGCATCCGGTCTCGCACGAAAGTGTATGGCTGTTTGTCAGACCCATATACATGCGATGAACGCCAACGTTCGATCGCGAATTGCAAAGAGGGATAATCCGTTTGTGTTCAAGTGGGTGTCCCGTGCGCGCTCGTGTATTGTATTCATAGATGTTCGCAGACATGTCTCGAGTGCTCCCCCGAAACGGGGTTGGGTGCAGAGAATTGCTCAGGGCCCTCCATTGTGTCGTGCTCGCGAGTCCCGGATTTATGGACTAGCTGAACTCTGGGCGCCGGAACCTCGAAACGGGCTCATCATTACTGGATGCTCTGTCGAAGGTACCTTGGCCGAGGTGCGGGACGATCGCAGTATCTGCTAGAATGTGTATTTTACTCGTAATGGATGCCCTCTGACTCTGCTCGCGTGATTCTAAACCACCCATCTCACTCTACTGATTCGCAGATCATCCTCAACGAGCCCTGCCATTGAAAGGTGGACGAATCCCATGCGGGATGTCCGTCGACGTGGAGCACATGGCAAGTGCATCGTGGATCAATGTCTTTGTCGGGTCCTGGTTCACGAGGAGAAAACCACCATGGATCGTTTGCGCACGGCTACGGAGCGCCGGTACGAAGATCGAGGCATCGGCCGCAAGATTTACACTCCTGGGAATCTCGATACATTGGAGCTCTCGGTCCGACACGAGCGTATCGCCAAGGTCCGGTTTTCGTTCAGTTCTGTCGTGTTTGGGAAGTACATATTCATGCTAGGTAATCGGGAGGCTTGCTGCCGAGGGGACGTCTTGTCTGGCTCGCTCGTTGCAAAGGCTCGCTCCTATACACTGCTCGATGCGCAGGACCTAGATGAATTTACGGGACTTCCCATCCCCTGTCGTGACGCAGAAACAGAGGCCCGTGGTAGGGGGTGCGATGGCACCTCGAGGATTGAACAACGATCATTCGCGCGAACTGGACGGGGACGCTGAGCAAGGTCATGAACGTGGTGGACGTGAAGCAGACGGGTGACGCTGGAATGGGCGTCGCGGGGCGACAATGACCTGATCGCTGATGCGACGCTGGCTTTGTTGGCCGGTGTAGACAAGAGGCCGGCATCGGTCAAGTGTAGGATCTCTGCCCACGTTGGTCGTCCGTGTCGAGGGTGTCGATTTGATGTGATCAGTGTTGGTACAATGGGGGATATTTGTATGTGTTTGTATGCGGGGTGAGGATGAACATCAACACTTGTTTTCTCGCTTCCTCGCCATGTCTTTCGCCGACGCAGCCTCCGAGTCTCTGAGACCCATTCTGCTCCGTTCAAGCACGCCTGGTCCGCCCTGCTCTCCTCCTCCACACCCCGCGCGCTCACCCTTCTTTCCCCGCAGCTCCGAACGAGAAAGGTATGCGCTGCAGCCCACCCATCGTCCACTTCCTGACCCTGCTTCCAAGTCCTGCTCTACCTGGAGGGCCTCCGCGAATCACAAACGATCGGTTCCCCCAATTCGTCTGGTTTTCCGAACCTTCCCCTTCCGTCTTCGAAGCTCAGCGCTCTTGACAACGATCAGGACTTCGATGACATCAATTCAAACGTGCAGGATGGTCGCAAAACGGAGCTCTCCATCGGTGGCCGGTCCGCCGTCGTGGGTACCCCCTTTCTTTATCCCCTTCTTGCTGTTCAACGGCGTGTCCATAGCATGAACCGGGTCCTCACGATCCGCCGGGCCCTCACTACGAGTCGTTTGATTCTTCCTTTGGCAACTTTGGCCCCTTCCCAGATAATGCCTCTCATAACGGTGTTCCTCCCTGGGGTAACACATGGGAGGTACGTTCCGATCCATTCGGCTTCTTTTCTTGTCGCACGCCATACGGACACCGTCCTCATGACACATCCCTTCCCTAGTCCCAAGTCAACGGCACCGCGTTTACCGGCGCCAGAGTCCCTCTCCCCACTTCTGTCGTCTCTCCGGTCACTGCGCCGTTGCAAATCACCGTGGAGCCGCCTTCGACCCCGAGCGGTTCAAAGTCGCAATCACGTTCCCAGTTGAGCGCAGCCCAGTACAAGCCTCAGAAATCCGTGGTGTCCGCTGTCGAGAGCGAGTCCCGCGACACGATCACCGGTCGTACAGTGCGTTTCATACTGTCTGCACTTTTGTGTGTTATCTGATCCTCTCACAAGCAAATGAAGGCCTCAAGCAAGGCCCCTACTGCGCGCAGCACTGCTCCAGAGGAGACGCCCATGTCACCTTCCCGACGGTCCCGTGCCGGTTCTAAATCCCAATCTCAGTCTCGCGACTATCCTCCTTTGCCACCCAGTACCATGCTGAGTCCGCCTGGACGGACAAGCCAACTCCTGACATCCCCCCGTTCACATCACCGTGCGCCTAGCATATCTCCCTCTGATTCGCCAAGCCAAGCGCCCATAAAGGCGATGCGCAAACTTCTCGAAAAAGAAGAAAGAGAAAAGCTCCGTTCGGCCGTCAGTACGTCCCAAGTGAACGACGAGTCGAAACGTAGCAACCCTACGATTATCTCTGCAAGTCCCATGTCACCTTCGCATCAAGCCAGGCCCTTCTCACCCTACCGTCATGCGCCCACGAACGAGGATCTTCTTTACGCTGCCACTGCCGCGGCTGCACAGGCTCAGAAGGCCGCTTCTCAGGTCGGCTCTCAAGTTGCTTCGCAAGTTCATTCACAAGTGAATGGCGGAGGAAGCAAGATCTCGCATGCTTCGCAGCATACACACATCACCCAGCAGTCTCATCATACCCAATTGACGCAGCGCGGTCATCTGTCTCGTCAATCTCGTTCTCAAGCTCCTGGCGACGAGGACGGCGCAGCTACCCCAACTCCTTCGCGTCCTCCCTCGCCCTCTTTCTCCCTGAACGCAGCTGAAGAGGAGATGGTTGCACAGGCACTTGCGGCGCGTGGTGCTGGTGATCGCACCTCATATGCGCCGAGTACTTTGGAGCCTGAGATCGTGAACTCTCACTTCCATGACATGGATTTGTGTATCCTCCTCCACCAGATGGACGATCTGAGCACGCACGAGGTTGTCAAGAAGGCGCTCCGGAAAGCAGTTCGACAGCGTGTCAAGAGGCTGGGAATGAGGCACGATGCCGAGGTATCAATGCTTGCTATCTTTTTCAAAGTTTACGACGTTTATGATTCAACTTTTTACAGTCGATCAAACAGTATCGCAAGTCGTTCCATGACCACGACCCAAGTGTCCACCTTGATGGGGACTGGGAACCTACGATCCCGGTTGGTACTCTTTAAAACAGACATGCATGCCAAATGAATTGACCCCATCATTCAGCAGCAGCCTCCTGAGTGGGCCAAGGAACTGATAAATGGAATGATCAAGATGCATGAGCGGCTTGACGACTTGAGTCCCCAGTCTTTCAACGCGTCTATACCACCTCGCAGCCAGCAGTCGTATGCTGAATCCTCCGATTCACGCCAGCAGTACCGTGGCGGGGATACCGAGTACACTGAAGGCGGTGACCAATACGGACAGACGCCGCGCACGCAGACTGTCAACATCAATACACAAGTGACGGGCACTTTGGCAGAGTCTATGTACCAGGCTAACGAGACTGAAATAGCTGGTGAGTGCCCACAAGCTCTATGAGGCGCACTCTCATGTCGTACAGACGAAGAATATACCACTGGCGAGAACAGTACCCAGCGATTCGGAGCACACACCCTGATGGAGACTCGCGAATACTTGAACGCGGAGCGTGACGATTCTCCTGGACAACAATTCCTAGAAGAAGAGCTGTACAAACTGAGAGTGAAGCCCGGAGGAAGCCAGTCCGCGGTCACTCACAAGACATGGGAAGTTGCACGAGAAGATCAGTACGAAGAAGGCCATGGCGCGTTTACCGAGTCTGGTCTCCCAGAGATTCCGGATGGTGGTAACTATACCGAACGCCGAGGGCCATCCCCTCCCTTGCCACCTGTCCCACAAGAAGGGACCAGACGGGATCTTGTTCCTTCACAAAACTCGCAGCTATGGAACTCTGGACACGAAGGCAACGAAGCGACGCCGCCGCCGTGGCAACGCATTCACCAACGATTACTCGGTTGGGCTATCATCTGGCCAATGGGCGAGATCGATGCGGCCCTCACGAGCACCACCCGAGGACAACAAGTCGATGAGGTCGCTCTGAGCATTTGGTCCACGCAAACGTACAAGCGCTACGTGAGGAGTCGGATGACAGACGTTCCTGGAGGAAAAGTGGATAGACTATTCGTACCGCCAAACATGGCGGATGCTATCAGCACTGCAGTGTTCAACGGACGACACGGAGATGCCTGTGGAATGCTGAGGGAACTGTGGGCGCCGTTTGGCTTCGATGGTGCTCCACGATTGATCGTCGTACTGGCGAAGCATCGCTCAGACGCGAATCACTGGGTCGTGCACAGGCAAGTAACATAATCCCCTGGGTTTTGTGGAATTTTGAGCCAACCTTGATCTCGCAGATTCTCCTTGCCAGATGGTGCATTGACCACATACGATTCCTACCCCGAGCGAACACTACCCGATGGCCGGGTGAGTGCATCTTTGGATCCTGCCTGAAGCTGCTGACTCTAGTTTAGCCCCTCGGGTGGTGGTTCGCAATCCGAGTTGCATGGCCAGGCGCAATCTACGCGAACCCTGATCATCTAATGCAAAAGATGGTTCGCCTTCACCGGCCGATGCAACTCAACATCGACAACTCGGTCGCTGCCGCTGGCATTTGGCGCAACGTGCTGATGGGCTCGCGGGCCGAACGCAGTCTGGACCTCGAACGCCTCCGCGACCTGATCAACACGGAAGTGAAAAACCTACGGCAACGGAAACTGCAAGGAAAACTGTCTATTAGTTCACCCAAGCCACACTACGAGGATATGTAAGACGGACGAGTTTTCTTTTTTCTTTTTACATTCTACGTATGGATCCGTTGTATGTACGAGGTATGAGATATTGATTTCTTTGCTTTTTCCCACCTTTATTCACACGTTTATTTGTGGTGTTCTACGAAGATGTGGTCCTGGAGGCGGAAGACTTTGTTTACCTTTACTAAACGACGAACGAGATGTCGATTCCTGTACGCGTAGAATAAAACGAGGTGTTACATCTAACCAGCGGTGATCCCTAAATCAAGTCAATCGACGAACATCGTTGTAATAGAAATGCTATTACAAACTCGGGAATCGCCGACTTCGTCGGCAGATACCTTGCTTGATCGGATGAGTGAATGTGCATTATTTATGATGTGAGGTGGGTGGTGAGGGACGCAATCGATACACGAGATAAACACAGTAATGGTAGTGGGGAAAAAACCCCGATAACGCCAAAGAGCCATGGGGAAAAACGACCCAGTTACAGCTACAGTCTGATGGGTCCGAGAAGCGAACAAGAACACTAGGACGTTATGGCGGAAGAAACGGAAAACACAAACGGTTCGTGGGGTTGCATTACTTTCTCGCACGCTTTCCCTTCATAGATAGTAGAGGGTCATCGAATGAGCTTTCCGGTAGTCGTTTGGCAGGGGAGGGGGGAGACGGCGGGTGCAAGACACGGATGGAATGAATGTCGGCGGTGAAATTATTGAAGTTTTTGAAGTAGGTGTGCGAGAGCACGAAAT
>JBBPKY010000458.1:0-21132 GCA_038089495.1 Xerocomellus dryophilus
TCACCAGAGACTCTAAACGCTTGCGCAAAACCAAGGGGTCATCCGCTGCGCGCGAACCACTCGACGGAACTGGTTTTATCCCAGATAACTGGGGAAAGGATGGTACGTCTGCTTATTGCGCACCCGAATGTAATTTATTCTGTCGTATAGAGCTGGCCCCGCCCTCTCCAGCGAAGCGTCGCACTACCTCCAAGCTCCGGCCTAGAAAGGAGATCGTGCCGGGAGCGTCCAAGCCATCATCATCCAGTCGTGCACTCCCTCCCCATCGTATTCCTTATGTGCGCTGTACGCAAGGTTACATCTCTGATCAGGCCGAAATTTGTAACAGTGTCCTTCGAGGTGCGTCGCGAGGACAACCAAAATGACGCTCACAGAAATCGTGTCCTGTAGACGTCGCATCTCCTTCCGACCACAAACCTGTCGCCCAGCTCGCGCATGGTCTCGACCGTGTATTATTCAAGTCAGTGAGCTTTCGATTCTTCAGTTTCTCTCGCTCAATTTGCATCGTATCGTTTTAAATCCCGTGGTCTCGCACCAGCCCGGGCGTATATTGGCTTCGAGATCCTCGTTCTCGCATTTACAATTTTACACCATGGTTGGAATCCATACCCGCAGTCACTAATTTCGCTTTCGAGCGGGTGACAGGGTTCGTAAGGAGCTCGATGGATAATGTACGTGCGATTCGTTAGGTCGGCCCTCTAGTTATTGAAGTCTCTGTCTTCCTGTACGAACTCACTTGCGCATCATCCAGGACCTTTGGAAGATTGCAAAGCAACACAAACGGCCATTTGCTGGATCGACATCTTCGCTGACAGGTCTCTTGAGTCATTGCTATTTTCTGATTTCTGGTGACAAGGAAGTGGATACGAGCTCGTTGAGTCGCGCGTTTCTTCACGAGGTGAGTGTATCCAGGTGTGATAGGCACGGAGCAGGTTTGCGATCTTCATAATTATGTTTTGTCCACCCGATGTCTCCCTCGTTCCACTTAGGGGCCGTTTGACAATGATCGATTCCCTCCCGTCAATTGACCGTGAACTAATGACAATCGAAACTAACGAGCCGATCTCAGCCAACGAATTTTACCCCAGGCCAACGCATGCCTACATCCGTGGTGCTCAACCATAAGGAAGGGGTGTGGCTAATCGACTCTGATAAGACGGAGGAATTGGCTGAGAAGAACGTGCTGACGTGGATGGTAAGCGCTCTATTTTCAAGTTTACTCGTCGATCCTCGTATACTGATCACTGTGATTTAGGGAACGATGCTGGAGAAATTTTTGACTGTCCCCGAAGGGGAGTTTAAGAAACTCTTGCGTTCTGCCACCGTTGTCGAGGAAGACACCGATACAAGGCGAGAAGCGTATCGGTATGCAATGGTGAGCGGTGTATTTTTTGATAGTCTGGAATTATTTATGATATTATTGTGTCGTGCTTTCGTGGTCCACGATCAACATAGTCCGACCGGTTTGTCATGCGCTCTCAGCTTGACTGTGTTGATCCTCGACTACCCGGAACTGGTGTCTTTGACATCAAAACGCGCGCTGCAGTTCCTATACGACTGGACATTCTCAATTACGAGGTAAAATATTAATGCGCTACTTGCGATCTACATGATGTCTGGGATTGACAGTTGTGCATTGGTAGGAAAACTCGGGATATTTGATCAAGACACTGACAGGTCCTCTTGAGAGTTTCGAAAAGGAATATTACGACCTCATTCGGAGTGCTTTCCTGAAATACAGGTGGACTTATCTTTCATCTGTTTCTCACCAAAAGTTTACATCGTGCTCCCAACCAGCTTCCAAGCACGCATCGGCAACATGGACGGCGTTCTGGTCGCATACCACAATACAGCGCGGATTTTTGGTTTCCAATATGTATCTCTCGAGGAGATGGAGGTGACATTATATGGCTCAGGGAACGGCACGAAGGTGTTTAACAACTGTGTGTCATTGCTCGAGAGAGTATTGAGCGATGTCGTATCAATCTATGGAGAACGGGTAAGTCTTGACATCCTTCCTTCCCCTCTAGGGATCATCGCCGGCAGGACAATGCGTGCTCACTTCCGTCTGTAGAGCGTCAAATGCACATTTGAGACACGCGAGTTGAGCCAGGAACTTAATATCTGGATCCAACCTGTCGAATGGGACGAACAGGTAGAAGGGAAACCGTGTCCGATTACGGAGCTCGATGTTCGAGTGATGAATTACCTGGATGGCGAGGAGGTGAAAGGCGCGAGGGCGGTTTCAGACAGTCGTAGATGTGGGTGGATTTCAATATTCACTCTATGGACCTGCTCACCTCGTTCCGTATGGCAGGGGTAATCCACTGGACGCTGACTGAATCTGCCCTCGACGAGGCAGAGATTCATCGGCGACTCGAGGGCTCGCGAGAACGCCAGTTAAGGGCGCTCAACTTTCCCGCTGGTATCGAGACGATCGAGGAGATGGAAAAGACGTGGGCGAAAATCGACTTTGGGGGCAAGCAAAGGACGCAAGAGATGATCGCCGCGATCAAGGGACTTGCTTCGCATGCCAAGTGCGTTCCCGTCCCTTTCCCTGATATCCTGTTGACTTGGACACTTTACCCTGACAGCGACGCCGCTTCGAGTGAACGATCTGGGAGCGAGGAGAACGGGTTGGCGTCTGAGCGGCAAATATCAAGCCAGGACGTCAGCAACGCTGCGCATGCATCATCCCCAGACCAGGCAGCACAAGGAACGCACGGCCTGGCCTCGTCCGACCCGCCCCCACCGCGGTCTCCCCGTCCGTCGTCCTTCCCATCCGCCTTTCTGAGTTTCCGCGAACCCGCCAAGAACATCAAACAACTCCGCCAGCTCGCGCTCCAGGGCCGAGAAGAGACGTTGCGCGAGGAGGCAGAGGGTCGGGAGAAAGTCGTGTGGGGCTCGGTGGATGGCTGGCGGGATGCAGGGTTGCGGCGGGAGGAGGGGGACGGGGACTGTGCCGCGCTGGGTGGTGGGACGTTACCTGGCGCAGACGATCGACCGGAGTCTCGTGAGGTGGACGGGGTGGGGGTGGGCGGAGGGGATGAGGGAGAGCTCGTGGACGATGGTGTGATGGCGGGTGTGTCTGCGCTTGGGTTGGCGCATGAGGCCCAGTGAGAAATAGTAATATGGGGAAGCATGTGAGGCTATGCCGATGCAGTCCGTAGCTTTCCGTGTACCTGCATACCACATGGGCACTATCATAGATTTTGATTTGAGTCGTGTGTACAAACTTCGAGAATATGCCGTATTACACTGTCCATGGATCTCATACATATGATTCCGCCATAGTTAAAATGCGTGTATGCGCGTACAAATCTATGGGAGTGGCAACCTTGCCGGGCAGTCCAAGCGGGTTCGAGGATAGTGAAGGCGAGGAGCAGGGAAGAGAGACAGTGCCCTCCTGCGCGTCGTCCCCCACAATCACAGCTTCAGTCTCTGTCGCAGCCATCACCCCCTCAACCACAGCGTGAAGAAGTTGATCTCTTCAGCCCCGATTCCCCCACCACATACCCTCCCTTTCGGCGTGACAAGCCCAAACTGCAAGCACCGCCACCTTCCGCCCAGTCCTCTCACGCTGTCTACACAAACACCCATAACCATATCTGGCGCGTCGGCATCACAGCGATCAGCATCAGCCTCGATGCACATTCACCACCACTATTACACTACCGGCAGTAACCACGTCGACGTCTCACAAATCTGCGGGAACGGACGTCGGACGCATACAGGCAGGTGAAGATGGGGAATGGTTCACGAAGAGGCCTGACGACTCGGTGGCCGAACGGCTACGTCAAACAAGCTGGTCAGTCCCCAGCTCCCAGTGCTTGACGAAACAAATGCTTGCAGGTGGTGTGGTGGGTCTGAGCGTGGAGTGCTCTCCCACTCCAAGTTTGCAGGATCTGCCTTTGGTCGATTACTTTCTCTCGACGGCTGCGCACCATTTCTAGCACAGGCACTCGCTGGAACACATTTCCTTTTCTGTCCGACCACTGCGCTTGCACGACTGAGGGAATCCGGGGCCTCCCGGGAACCGTTCTACGTAGTACTTTATCATAAATTATAAACCCACAGGACATATTTATTATTAAATCGGTAGTGGCGCCGAGGAAGGGGATAAGAGCTTAAGTAATCGAATTAATCAAAGTCGGTAACAAATTTCCGCGGGGTCCGTTTGCTTGAAACTGGGACGATTCTGGCCGTGAGAACCCTCCTCCACAAGGAGTGATAATTTGCTATCTCATCGGGAAAGTTTCAATAGAAACGAGGCAGATCTTTTGACCACAAATGCTGTGGATCCTAGATGGTTGTCCATCGATTGTAATTTGTGGGTGCTCCGTTGGCGATATAAAACGGCGCTTCTCGGAGCGACTGGGTCGACCAACCTGAACAACATGCCTCTTGAGACTCTCCCAGATCCCTTGGACGACGCCATCCATGACGGGCTCGACAAGGTCGTGAATGAAACTGTTCAAGAAGATATCACCGACACCGAGGATCTATCCGCCCGAGACCATGCACAACTTCTGAGCGCGATCATCGAGCATTGCGACGACTTGGACAACCAGTACGCTGTTATGGGACAGTCAAGAAAGCTGATCAAGACCCATGGTGAGTTACCGGCCATGCTCACTTCCGCTTGGAGGCGCAAATCATACCGCGAGATCCGAAACCTCGGTGTGTATTTACGACTTGTATCCATCATCTACTTGCTAACAAGTTTCTGGTCATGCCGCTAGCCATTCTCAAGGCACCGAAACCAGGGCCGGAACCACCAGTATCCATAGCACTGGCAGTGACTGGGATTCGTCAGGGTTCGTCCTTCCCATCTCACCACCCACCCGGAAGCATGGTCTGACTTTCTCTACTAGATCTACGCAAAAACTTGTCAGGGTCCTTTGAGGCAACGTACTTCGGTGCAGCCGTTGATGGCTTCTACGAGTATCTGACACACAACGAAAAGTTGTTCAAAACTCCGCAAAATCCCCGGTACTACGCCAAGTTCTGCTCCATCGTGCAAAGTTCAGGCACCGGCAAATCAAGAATGATAACCGAGGTAAACGAGTCATTTGTTGAAATGCATCCGCGGTGGCTGAGTCAAGCCCAGTTGAGCAAGAAAGATGTCATAGTAATTTACATGAACTTGTGCGGGGAAAAGGACAAATTGGGTTTTCCTGCGCGTGATCCAATCCCATCACAAATCTTGACCGAATTCCCCGCTACTGAGGAAGCGTACCAGACCATTTGCTATGCTTTCTTCATCGCTCTTTTTGATACGCTCGAGGAATATCTTTCCACCGGTTACGCCACCCGCACTGCTAAAGCGGACATCATGGACTGGGTTCACCAGATGTGTGATATGAGCCATCCCCCCAGATCTACTGCCAGAGCTGTTTTCTTTCGTAAAGTCTCTGAAAAGTACACAAAGGTGTGGTTAAATTGTCCTGTAGCCTGCTTCTTATTTGACAATCTTCTCTAGGTCCATGCTGATCTCCTCCTGGTCCTCAGCCAACACCCCGGTGAAACAGCGCAGGCTTCTTCTGTGCCTGGCGCCGGTGAAGGAACGGTTGGTAACGCCACAGACACAGACGTTGATGGAGCCGCCAATGGACTTACAAGGCTCTCCCTTTCTGGTAAATCCGTCAGCTCGTATCGCAGAATCCCCAGCTGAGTAGTATGGTCTAACGCAGAACCAAAGGCTCAGCGCAATGTTCCACCTGATTTCACTGCGCGCCTCTTTACTGCCTATATGAAAATGGCTGACCGCCTCAAGGGGATCTTCCCTGACCATTCCAACAAGCCCAAATTGGTGATCGCGATAGATGAGGCACACCCGCTCACCCCGATGCGTCAAGTCCAGGGAGCATACCGCCCGGCGGATATATTCTGCAGGGTTGTAAACGAGTACTCGCACCATGATAATCAGGAGCATGCAGTTTGGGTTGTGTTCGCGTCGACGACCTCCAAGGTCGCAGATTTTTCACCCCCTAATCATAAACGTGTGTGATCAGTTTCCATTGCCCTGATCTTCCGACTTATTTATCTTTCAGATAATTCCGACCGTGTTGCCATTAGGGGTGAGAAGCTTTTCCCGCCTTACACTCAACTTGGTTGGGACCAGAGTGCGTTCGGGCTTGGAGATATCAGCATCGAGGATGTCTCCCAGCTTCGTCACATCGCAGGATTCGGAAGACCTTTGTATGTTCTATTACCTCGGTCGCGGTCGTTGACTAACCTAGTTCTCATCCACAGGTGGTTATCTCTCAAGACTGCCCTTACGCACCCGCAAAGAATGTTGGACACAGCGTCGTCAAAATTATGTGGGGGGTATAGCTTTGATGCAGAGAAAACGAATCATGTGCTCGCGGTATTAGGACAACGGTTCGGACTGAACGTCACCTTTGGACACCCGGATTCGGTGGAGCATCTGGAGACCGGCGTGGCGAGCCACCTACGCGTATGTCTCGCGACGACCCCGGACCGCAACTGGAGGTTCACGAGCTATCCGTCCGAACCGCTTCTGTCGTGCGTTGCCGCACGTGATCTGCACGAAGGCCCTGAAACCCTGAGGCTTGCTTTGGGAACTTTGTTGAAGGTAGTCAACTCTGGAATGGTTGACGTGGGTCAACGTGGCGAACTTGCCAGCAGATTACTATGGCTGTTGGCCAAGGATTTGTTTATCCGCACGCAGGCGAAGAACGTGGTCACCAAGATGCCGTCTGCATGGGAAGAGCATCTGGTTGACTGCCAAATGATTCCTGTCGTGGATTGGCTGGAATTCATCTTCGGACCGCAGATATGGGACGAGGGGGATGGCACGCAAGTATCGCTTGCACGCAACATGTTCAAGGATGCGTATCTGAATTTCTCGCACTGGGTATGCATGGAGGTGAACATCGCTGGATCAAAGGAAGGGAACGAGTTAGAGTTAGTCTTCGGAATTCCATTTTTATAACGTGACCTCGAGTCTGATGCTCCATCGTGCAGATTGTACGAGTGGACACTACGCCACTGGCAGAGGACCAGTGCCGTGCAATGCTACCACCAACAACCTCTCATCGACAAGGTGATACCCATCTATTTCAAAGGCGGACTTGAAAGCGCGTCAGCGGAATCGCGAATGTCCCATATTTTCATTTCAGACAAGGCCCGGAAATCGACGAATTCCAGGAATGTTTTGCACAACATCACACGACGCCACGAAAATATCAGCGGTTCTGACTCAGATTCTGGGTCCCTCCCTTACATCGCGATCTTGGCCGATCTTGGCCAACCAAAAACCTTCTCCGTCACTTTCCCAGAGCGGGACGTTGATGATCGCTGTCTGCGCATCTATGCTGCTGGCGTCGATACCGCCACATATCCATTCCTAGACAAGTATCCTGCAATCGTAAAAACTCTCCAAGACCTCGTGCACCTTCAGCAGATTCCCGAGACAGAGACGGCTTGTAGGGACTACCTGGATGCACAAATGAAGTTTGGCAGTACGCCGACTCTGGAGCATATGTCGTGGGAAAACGGGAAAAGTAAACCCGGCGAGAGGAGGACCGGCCAGAATGTACGAAGAAAGCCCGCTAGACGGTCGTAGGTTGAACCTGTGCATTGTCTCGGGCACTGTGGCTACTTACAATACATGTACTTTTACTGAGGAAGAGCATCATGTACACACTTGATATACTGTCATTCTCGACTCGCTTGAAAGTAGCAGAAACATTTGACACATGAGTTAGAACCATGAAGCCTTGAGGCGCAGGGTCGACCTCAAGATATTATCGACCTAGGAGTGACTAGAATGGTGAAAGGTATGTAGTACGTGACCTGTAAAATGGGGCTGTGCTAGCCGTACCATTACTCACCGGGGGATCCCAGGTATCACTGACGAAACCAACATTCACGTTGATCCCACTCGCGATCAGTCTTGTTAGTATCATTACTGCGATCGTAGGTTTGTCGGCTGGATTGCAGGTGTGCTGCCATGTGATGCATATCAGTTCCGCGATTTCTGCAGACTGCATGCACTCGGAGTCTGTAATTTGCGCCCGGTGATCGTAGCTGCGATGCGACGCTGAGTCTCGGCAAACTCCTAGATTGTGGAAGATTCAACGGTACCTCGCGGTATGACAACGGTAGCCCCATCTTGCACCTTCTCGACCGTCACCGACAACAGCGCCATGTGGTCCCAATTTGCCAATTCCATCGCGTTCTCTGGAAGTGCTTCACCGTGCTCGCTTTTTTTAGATCCATGAATGATCCGCCAACACGCGAACACGTGCTCAAGAGCCACCCTCTCCGCGCCTGGATATTTGATATAAATACCCATGTATTCACTTTTTAGCCCGCTCCCGCTGGAACCACCATGTCCGATGCACAGGCAGAAGCTGCAAAACTCGGTAACGACCCTAGTCCCGGCTCTGGCTCACAGCAGCCAGCAATATTCAAACGTCCGACAGGATGGCGACGAATCTACTACCACCCGGTTCTCCAGGTCGCACTGCTGGGATTCGTTTGTTTCATGTGCCCTGGCATGTTCAATGCGCTCACTGGCCTTGGCGGAGGTGGACAAGTGAACACGGAGGATCAAGCGAACGCAAACGCCGCGCTATACGCAACCTTTGCCTTCTTTGGATTCTTTTCGGGGTAAGTCAGGCGTTCCTTGCGGGGACGGCAATTAACGGTTCATAAAAGCACGATCAACAATATCCTTGGACCACGACTGACCCTCATGTTGGGGACATGGGGATACTCTTTATACATCGCTTCCTTCTTGTAGGGCTTCCTCTTTATGCCAGCTTCAACACAGCTTACTTAGTTGGCCATTAGAGTTGTTAATATCCACCCCGGGGCAGGTGCTTTCGTCATCACTGCAGGCGCTATCCTTGGAGTCTGTGCCGCCTTGTTATGGACCGCACAAGGTTCCTTGATGATGGCCTACCCAACTGAGGCTCAGAAGGGAGCTTTCATCGGCATATTCTGGGCAATCTTCAACTTGGGTGGTGTGGTTGGTTCTGCGGTCGCTTTCGGGCAGAATTTTAACTCCACAGTAAGTTGAGTGGTCCAGCAATTTAATCCCAAAGCTCATACTTCTTGCAGGCCGGGTCAGGTATGATTCAACCTGCCATCTGAAGTTTTCAGCTGATGTGATTTTGTCGATATTAGTCGGGAACGGGACCTACGTGAGTATCATGATACCTACGAAAGAAAATACAACGAGTTGACGGGCCATTTTGTAGATTGCTTTCTTGATCCTTACTTTGATCGGGATCGTCCTTACGATTTTATTGGCCGACCCATACAAGATGACCCGTAGTGATGGCACGAAAGTGGTCCGAACCAGCCAGCCCTCTTGGAAAACCGAATTCATCAGCCTCTTCGTTGCCCTCAAAGAGGATCCATGGATTCTACTGCTCTTCCCCATGTTCTTTGCCTCCAACTATTTCTACACCTGGCGTCAGTGTTTCAGCTTCCATCTGCCAAGGCTTTGCGAGCGTCTGAAGCTAACTCGTAATGTCTGTGAATAACATAGAATTCAACGATTACAACGGAGCCATCTTCACAATTCGTGCTCGGGGTTTGAACAATTTCGTGTACTGGTCGTCTCAGATCTTTGGTTCTCTCTTCATTGGCTACGTTGTCCTCGACCAAAAACGGTACCGGCGAAGAGTTCGTGCCTTTGCTGGATGGATTATCGTCTTCGCGATGGTATTCGTCGTACACGCTTGGGCTTACTTTTACCAAAGGTGAGTCGATAACGATTCCCATATGGTCTCAGGAAGTCATCGTATTAATCATGGTCTCTCCGTCAGAACGTACACACGCCAGAGCGTATCTCCGGCGACTAATATTGATATCTACAGCACAGACTACCCAGCACACGTATGGCTCATGATCTTTTACGGCTTGTTCGACTCCATGTGGCAAACGTATGCATACTGGCTCATGGGCGCCATGTCGAATAACCTGGCCAAGCTCGCCGTGTTCACCGGGTTCTGTAAGTGATATGGTTCCACCCCATCTCCGCGAGCTCAACCGTAGCGTACCTCCATCTCATCCAGACAAATCCCTCCAATCGTGTGGTGCGGCGGGCGTATGGCGTGCCGACGCCGTCGGGGTACCGTGAGTCCACCACAATTCTTTACAGCCGAACACGACCTGAACGCGTCTGGACTCGTTCGACGCCTGCGGTATGACAGATACATGAACATATTCCTCTCGACGTGGGCGTTGACCGCAGCCGGCATGCTGTTTGCCTTCCCGATGGTCTACTTCCGCGTCACAGATCGTACGGAGAACGAAGAGGAGAGGTGAGCAGCCCGAGTCTGGGTTTTCGTTCGTGGTTCCGGGCTCATGTATCGCGTCGTTTCCCATCCCGCAGCGTGCGTGTGGAAGACGAAAAGATTGTAGACCCGGACGCGCAATGAGGTTGACGATGTGAATGGTATCACCGGCCGAGGCGCTCGTCAAATATCTCGCTTTACAAGGGAATCAATGGACATTTCAACTCGGGTTTTACTTTAGTCCAAGGCATGTGCAGTAAATAGGGCATTTCGATCGAGGGACGTGCGTGTGTTAAACGGGCAACTTGAACGCCATGCATCGTGGATCGTTTAACACCCTACCACGTCGCACGACTGCTTTGTGGGCTCAATATGATGTTGCAAACAATGCTCTGCGGATTCGACGCACAAGGTACTAAAGACGCTTATCGACGAATAAATATGAATAGAAGAGAAAGTCTAGGTGCACGAGCGATCGCAAGAGGCTCCTTTCGTGACGAAACCCCGTTGACCGACGGCGTACAAGAAGAAATAAGGTAAGAATGAAAGTTAAGCACGAAGGCCAGGAAAGGAAATTTAAAAAGAGCCTGAACTGGTGTCCCAGACACGTTCGCTCGCCAGTGGCAGGCACCTCCCTCGCACGTTCCACGTACAACGTGCAGACGATTCGAATGCTATCAGACGATCTTGGTGCCCAAAAACCCCTCGCCTTCTGCACCGTCCCCGTCCCCTTCGCCCTCGCCCTCGCCTTTACTGTCGCCCTCGCTTTCCTCGCCTTCCGCAGCTTCTTCGATCACGTGCGTACTGCCTTCGCTCCTGCGCTCGTCCACCCGTTGCATCTCGTCGCGCATGACCGCCACGGCGTGATCCACCTTGGCGGCTACTCGATCGATGCCTGCTTCCGCGAGCGACACGTGTACACGATGTTTGGCGAGATGTGCCGCTCGCTTCGGGGGTCGCTTGAGGCGACGACGAGCGACCATGACAGGGACGGAACACCGCTACGTATCGAATGGCGTGTCGAGGCGTCGCGTGAACACAAAATCGAGATCGTCATCGATGAAGACAATCGCAACGTGACGTGGAAAACAAGGTGAGACGTTAAACGACAACACAAGGAACAAGGGAATGGAAACCAGAGAGAAGAAATGAAAAGGATGTCAGCGATGAGCGTTTGGAAAGATAGGGTGAGATGCCACCTGGATGAGATAGTGTGATGTCGACCCGAGGAGGATACTAGGAGAGAGGTATGGCGTTGTGTGCCATGAGCAGGTAACATCAATGAGAATCAGGTTGAGACGTACCCCTTGAGTTGGCCATGGCCGCGCGAGCCGACGATCAGCATGGTAGGCTCGTTGTGATCGACGATATCGAGAAGAATATGGCGGGCATTCTTTGCGTGCCAAGCTTGACACGAGACGGAGACGTGTAATCTGGTCCGCTGGAGGAGTGATGTCGCTTGCCTGACGAGGATGTAGGCGAGCCCTTGGCGCTGTGGGATGGGTAAGAAGCACGATCGGAAGCCAAGAGGAATATCATCCACCTCCTGTTGGCTACGCAACTTCGTAGCTCGGTCTGCGGGGTTCGGAATAGGTGGGTCGACTAACGGCAATCATCAGACCCTGAACGATAAGTATCACCCTCCTCCATGTAATAAGACCCACCTTTGTGCTCGTTCTCCACTACGGTAATGATAAGCCTGTAAGAGTGATGGGGTACGTAACCAAATGTGGATGAACTCGAGATGCGCACAATTCATCACCATCACGAAGTACTGTTCCGATGCCCCACTCAACGGCATACCTGCTTTCGTCGCTGAGATCACTTGCAATGAGGTATTTCCTCTTTCTTCTTCCGGAGGACTCGGGGTGGCCTTGTGTGACCGTGATTGTACACCGATCACGTTGGAACAGAGGTCTCGAAGTGGAAAGCGGGAGAAATTCTTGATTCTTTGACTTCCTTCTCTTCGGAGCACCACGTTTTCCTCGGCCGGAACCAAAGCTCGATCGGTTCAGGGTAGAGGGGAAGTATGGTTCAGGTGGCACAACGACGTTCACCCCTTCACCCAAGGGATCGGGGTCCATTGCGGCATCCACATCGCCATCACCATCGACTTCGCCGCCCACGACGGTGATCTGCGCATTCTGCTCTGTGTTGCGCTCCGTAACGGAGTCAAGGATGCCATCATCATCGCTCCACTCGTCCTCGTCGTCCTCTGTTTCTTCATATGCATTCTCCGAACCCGAATCCCCATCGTCCGTGAAAGCATTTCGAGGACGGACGCCAAGTGAACGCCGGGAAGCAATCGATTCGCTGTCTGACTCTTCGAGCGGGAGTGGCGCCGGCGACTGGTCACGTTCGCGATCACGAGAACGAAGGGCGCGCAGAGTAAACGGTGACTGCGAACGCGCACGCGAAGATTCCTTCGATGTCAGAGAAGCAGTTTCCCTACCTTTGTCCTTGTCCTTCGAGGTGGGGGTGAAACTAAACGAAGAAGGACGTGGTTTACGTCCGCGGGGTTCTTTCTCCTTATCTTTTTCGTCGCTGTTGGTGCTCGTGCGAGAGAGGGAGAGGGAGGTGAGGCCGCCGATCATGGAACTGAGAGCCATTTTCCCAAAGGAGCCGCTGTTGCGAACGCTCGTCTCCGGCCGCGCTGGCGCTGGCACAGCCGGTTGCGTAGAGCCACCGTTGGACGTGGAAGAACCATTGGACGTGGAAGATGGTTGATGAACCTGCTGGGTACCATGAGATGCCGGACTGCGCGGCGAGGAGTGGAATGAAAGAAACTGGGAAAAAGAGGAGGTAGAGAACCGTCTGGATCTCGAAGAGACGGGAGAAGCAGGCTCTGCGTGGGGTGCACTCGGGTGCGGATCATATAAGGGCTGCCTGGAGTCCTCCCTTAGCGGAGGTAGCACAGGATCTCCCAAAGCCAGGGTAAGATCTCTGTTTGGCACCTTCTGATGCCCAGGCCACAACCAACTGGCCCGGCGAGAACGGGTGGACGAAGCAGTACTAGGACGCTCAAGTGACGGAGCGGTACTAGGACGCTGGAGGGATGGGGCGGTACGAGGACGTCCGAGGGACGAGACGGTATTGGAACGCTCGAGGGACGAGGCGGTATTGGGACGCTCGACCATCATCATGAGAGAAAACGAGAAGCAGTCCAAGTGGCAGGGACAGCCAGAAGAGAATGGTTCTAAGGCAAGGGGTGCAGTGCTTACCTGAGGGTTAAGAGATTTGCGGGGGGTGGCTGCGTCGGTCAAGCATATCTAGAAAAGGCGAGAATAAATCCATCAGGAAACACCCAATCACACGTATTTGGAGCAAGGACAAAGGACGGTAATCTGGATTGTCCTTGGCGGACTCGGCACATTACTCACGTTTACATCCTTGACGCCGCCCATCGCTGTATCGTACCTGGATAAGGAACATATAATGAAAGCCGGTCGCTCGCCACTTTTGCCAAGCAGAATGTCACGTACAATGCGGCAACCTTGTCCGAGTCGTCGTCCGAGTCTGTGGTGGTGTCCAGGGAATGGGACGACGAGGAGTCACAGCGACAACCTCCGCATTAGGAAATTCCGTCGCTGCCGGTGACAACGCCACTGAATCACCGATGGGCCACCCGGCGAAATTGTAACGATCCACTGCCTCCCTCGAAGACTCGCCACCGAGTGTAGCTGCAGTTCGCCACGCTTCAGGTAAGGTCCAGGGCTTGAGTCGCTGCAGCGCGCTCACTTGTCTGTGACACCCAAACACATTATGAATCACATGCACCCGCCAAGACCCGCAAGTGCCTCAGGTGTCACTGCCTGCGATCTTGGCATCACTTCAAGTTCACACACGAAGTTCCTGTGCTCCGAGTCTCCCTTGCCACCGAGGAGACTCTGTATTTTCGTTCGTTCGATTCGTCTCGACCGGTATTTCTTCCCTTTTGACTCAGATCTAGATGAAATACTGACGTCGAGGCATCCGATCGGAGGCAACGCAAACCGGAAAGCGTATCATTTTACGTACTAGAGTGTGGATAGTGTAATGCTGATGGGCCCGGACTCGCTTAGATATCTAAAACTCTACCCAATGGCACTTTGGCAGCCAAACGCAAGTTGTCTCACAGTGGTGACTTACAGTCTCCTACTCACCACGCACCGCCTGTGGGTAAAAATGTACTCTTAACGCGTTGCACCCGCATCGTCAATAGTTTGCACCGTAGCAAAGGTATTTGTGTTCAGAATCTCCAGACTTCAGAGGTTGAAACCAATAGCAGGCACAGATATCGGTAAGTTACCCGCGACTCCGAAGGCGATGCACTGCAGTACGTTGATCGGATTATCTCATCATAGGAGATAAAATCTGAATCCAGAATCCTCCCGACGGTACCGACCCCACTGGCATGCACGGCTTCATGCGCAAGTGCTCGGCAACGTGAAATTAGACAACTTTGTTTTTAGTTCGATCTAAGAGGTGCGTGGTCCCAAGACATGTCACCACGTTTTAGCGACGCTGGCGAGTGCTCCGCCAACAATTTGGAGGGATGTTGCCAAGTGAGGGCCACCGGAGAAGTGTGAAATCGGGGGTGCCAGCGCAAGCCCCTCGCTAGATCAAGTAGGCAATAACTCCATTTCTGCGGAATTACCAAGGATAATATTCACACAATAGTCGTCATTTGGGTGTCGGCCGAGACCTCTCTGGCTTGTTGGACATGCGGCCCGCGCTGGTGTTCCCTTTCTTCCACACACTTCTGCTGTGTATGAGGTCCAGGACTGGCGAGTGACTCACCTGTGTGGTTATTCTGGTTGCCCCTACCTTGGTACTGTACCTCCCAGGAGAGGATATATCGACCTACAGGCAAGTCAACAAGTGACCGAGCGAGGTGCTTGATACAGGGTTGGGGTTTCCTTGGCGACTCGCACATCTACGGTTATCTCAGCCGATCATGGCGGGCCGGTGCTGGTTCAATGGAATGTTCCGAGCAAGCACCAGCTAACCTGAAGTTAAAGCATACTGAATCGTTGTAAAGTTTGGCACGTTTTTAAGAATGGAGTGTTCCCCGGAATCGTAGATGGGACAAGCCTGATAAACTAGTTTCAGTCATGTCAATCACCGCACCTGGGATTTGAGCAGTGTAGCTCATTGGTCAGGAAAGAACAATCGAATCGGCGCTCGTTCGCTGGCATGGACTTCAAAATCTACCGCCGAGGAGATGATGCAAGGTTCGCATATCATGGCGCGATCGGGCGCAACTTGTCGACATCTGCGACCTGATCGGACTTGGATCGCCGAGGGTCTGTTTGGCTCTCCTCTTGGTTGCACAGAACGCATGTGACTAACTGCGAATGAACGTGTACTCACGACCCTGGTTAAAAATGCCCATGCACTGTGCCTATCGGCGCGACGTATCCTGCGGAGACATTACTTCGGTAGTGAGGCATTTGCACAGTGCACCACGTGTGGCGGTTAGTTGCGGCCGGGTCGCCATACGAAGTGCTGGAAGACGCCGCTCGATCGGTGGATATCGGCCGGGTGCTGGATGAATAGACTCTGGGCCTGAACGGAGGGCTTGAACGCGAAGACAACACTGGACATGTCAATATAAGTGCAAGCTAATAGGACGATTATTCAGGACAGACGGGATTGGACCAGTTTGACCGTTATTTACCGTATCAACCTGCAGAAGTTCGCCTTGTATGATACCGATTTCGCGGTTAGAAGGTGATTGGGTTGCTGAGCGCTTCCAGCACTGCGAAACGTCTTGCATTTATTAGCGGGTGCCCGTCTCGCGTCGGAAGCGACGGAAATAATTTTTTTACATCCAAGTACTAATAATTCTGTTGAGAACTTGAGAGTGCCGCCTCCCCATGACGCGCGCGTGGTCCAATGGGTTCGCGGGGTGCGAAATTGCCGCGGGAAGTACAATATAGTTCCTGATATAGGTATAGGACGCTGCACCAAGAATGGTTAGCACGACCGAATTGGTGTCTGATATAACCGGGGCTCAGAGAATTGGGAGCATGTTGCTCACTCCCAGCTGCTTTTCCGGGCAACGGCAATGAGCTCTGCGTCCTCCGCCCCCTCCCCCGCAGAACTCGAGAACTTGGGCGTTCTCTTCATCGGATTTGTGGCTGCGACTGTGCTCTACGGCCTCACCTTCTTTCGTACGCTGAAATTTCTCGGCGTGCACCACGTTTTGTTCAGTAGCTGAAAACAATCCATCTCTGCAGAAACATACATCTACTACTCACGATACCCCAGAGACCACCAATGGATAAGATACCTCGTATGTGGTCCTTTTGCTTTTGCTTGCCATCTCGCTCGAATTGGGTTCTTCAGGTTGCGACGCTGTGGTAAGTATGATCACTGGTTACGTCATTTTCCATCTCCTGAACCGCGCCAGTATCCTGGATACAGCAGAATCAGCCCTAGGTAAGTCCTCCAATGCGTCCTCCAAACGGTTTGTCTCAATCCAATCGTGCAGTCTCTGAAGTGTACGCTTCTGGATCTCTCACACTCCACTAACCCTTTTTCACACGCTTTTCAGACTATACTATTATCTGATCATCATGTTTGACGTTAATATGGATATTTTATACGCAACTACGTAAGTTTTCAATTCTCTGCGAATCCCGTGCACGATGTGCAGGGTGCTCACGTATTCCTCCAGCACGTTCTGTGTAAGTATGAGGCGTTCTCGTCACGTGCCGAGGTCTAATGCTCTCTAATCTGATTCAAGGTTCAGTACATGCTATCGGTGCGTAATCTTGGTTTCCAAACTACTACGTCTCTTACCGACGGATCTGTCGATGTCCAGGTCCTTCTCACGTTTATTTCGGAACTGTGAGCGACCTGTTCGCTTATCTCGTTTGTCCCTAGTTGACTTGTTGAGTTGTAGTTTCTTCGCGCATCGTGTTTTTCAAGGTGTGTCTGTCGGTTGAAGACTCGGGCCGAGTACTGACTACTCACCGTAGTCACTGGGGGATCCAGGCTGGTGACGTTGGTAGTGGTACGTCTTGCGCCATTCCATACCCATACAATCTTCTGACTGGATACGACAGATTTTTCTGTCGTTCATCGCGCTGGGTACGCCGCCAGTTTCATTTGTGGCTCTCAACTTTGTTTGACATGAGAGGACACCAAAGTCTTTGGATTGAGTAAGTCCCTGAAACAATACCAGCCCTGTTGTGTGCTCATTTACTCGCTCTCTTCGACATAGCTGCTTCAGGGCAAATGTCGGTGATAAGCCACCAGCTCGCCTCCTGCCCATTGCTTATATGTGGGATGTTATTAGGTTTGCGCAACGAAGACTTTCAGCATTTGGTTCTCCGCAGATGGAGGTTCGTGTGTGCTTTTCCGGGGCCCCTTTAAAGACTCCAGAATAATTGATCCGCTTATACCGGTGTCCCAGATCACCGCTGCAATATGTCAAGTTACGGGCGTGATGGCGGACATGGTTGTGTTTGCGACAATGTGTTATTCGTTACGTCGAGCGCGCTACCCGGAGATGGCGGTGTGAGTTTTCACGCCCTCTTAGTATGATCGCTCATTTTGCTCCATTCGTCTTGTAGACCCGACGGTTTTTTACCGACTGTCATCACAGTGCTTGTCGGCCGCGGGTTGGCGTTCACGTGCGTGTCCTTGTGATTTTGATACGGAAATACTCACTGAGAAGCCGCTGTTCAACCAGTGTGGTCCAAATGACGTACTTCTGCGTTGTGGGTGCCAGTTTTGCCCCCAGTTGGCCGAATCTTGACAGTCTTTAGTTCATAGCAGCCCCGTCGAGACAGTTTTGGATACCATTGCAAATGGTCGCAAGCAAGCGTAGGTGGATATCGTTGCGCTTTGATCCTTAGACTGATGGCTGTTCTAGTCTACGTCAACACCTTGCTTGGACAGTGCGTTCCCGATAGCTTTTTGCCTGTCTAAACGCTGACATAGACGAATGTAGTCTCAACTCGCGTGAAGTCAAGCACGGCCAGGGTCTCAATGAAGAAGATTCTCTTACTGATCGAAAATCGCCCACCCACAGGCGACTGCCCGTTTCAATACGAACCGATGTCAAACCCGTGCGTCCGTTCACCCCGCAGCCGTTTCATACCTATTAAGCGACGTGTGTGTGGCTTAGCCGACTCAATCTGTGAACTTTACCACTGGACACATCGACACTGAGAGTGAGGGCACAGAGCTAGAGACGAGGAAGACTTACCACGACGAGGAGGGGGTACGTTTTTATTTGTTGTTCTCTCCGGTTCGCGTTGACACGATTTTGGCTGTCGCGTAGAACGTGTACGCCCAGGTGTCCACTGGCACGGCGTCAACGCAGTCACAGGTCAGTCTCATCCATCTCTTGCTGGGTTATTGGATGTGCCCATCTGACCCATTATTGCTACCAATGCCACCGACAGACAGACACCCATGCGGACAAGCAGAGCCTGTCGGTGCAGATCGACTAAGCACACTGACGCGCGTGCTCCATTGGTCAGTTGCCGTCGACAGCTGACACAATGTTGCCATGACGCATGCGCATTCAGATCTGTCGATTTCGGGCGCATGGTTGCGTCCGATGGCTAGGGACCCCGCGAACGAACTCACGCACCCCACTTCAAAATGTCCGATAACGAGCTCACGCACCGTGTTTGTGCGTATGTACGTAGCAAGGATGAGGGATGCCACTCGGGCAGCACGAGTGATGTTAATATCATGAAGCCTTGGGGATGCGTCCGTATGGTTTGTATTTGTATGGGATGGCTGGGCCTTGAAGCGTGAGGCCCAAGGGAGGGGGGCTCATGCTTTTGGTCCCCCAGTGGAGTATCGAACAGCTTGGTCTTTTGGGCTGTGCTTGGTCGTTGGTCGTTTTCGCGTTACGTTTCTATAAACTCGCTACATAGTTCGTCGTACGCTATCTATCACGTTCGTTTTGCTTTTTCATTCCGTGATCTCCGAGCGTGTCGAGTTTGACTCCAGCCTTGAGCGATGATGTCTCCCTTGGAGGGCGGAAAAGCTGGGGACGACCGAACCGATACGTAACGTGTGAGTGAGTGGTTGAAGAGGGAAAGAAGGGGTGATGGTAGTCTGGACCATTACTTATATGTCCAATAGAGCGAGTAAATGCAAATCGTCGGAAATGATGAATCGATGACGTCTGGCGGAAAGGTGTACTAACCTGATGTAGTACTGCACATAGTGGGAACAAGATCTTGTGACGTAATGATAGATAGCTCCATTTTGCTCGGATCACCTCTTCTGCCATTTCGTGCGTAGTATACTATGGAATCAATTATGATACGACAAGACAAGAAACGAGTGAAGCAGGTATATATATCCAAGTGTGGATGGATGTCTGACAGGTCTAGTTGCACATGGCACGAAAGAAAACGAAGCTCCCTTCCGTCTACGCAAGACCGTTCTCCACTTTGAACGCCTAAAACCATCCCACCGTCAGTATGGCACCTATCGTGCACACGTGAAGCCTACCTTGACCATCTGCCGTACGCCCTCCTCGAGCCCCACCTCGGGTTCATACCCAAGCACCCGTCGTGCCTTTTCAATGTTGTGATAACGCGTGGCGCAAGTATACGCCACCCGAAACCGCGTGAACAAAGCCTCTTTCCCAATCAACCCGGCCCACGTCTCCGCCAAGTACCCCAATACCATCCCAAACGCCTTTGGAATCACCCACGGCGCCCTTTGCCCCCTCTTCTTCCCTTCCTCCGTCGGCGGATCGAGCGCTGACCAGACGACGCGCATAAAGTCCCAAAAGTACACCGGTTCCCCGTTGGTGATGAAAAAGGCTTGACCGGCGACTTGAAGGGGGTTAGTTGGGGCGACGTCGAGGGCATTTGCTGAGAATTGGTCGAAGCGACTTCGGACGATGGCGTGGGTTGGTTTGGAGGGGTCAAAGGGTGCGTTGAAGGCGGCTTCGATGGCGGCGGCGTTGGGAGGGAGGGTAACGTATGGACCGAGTGGACGGGCCTTGCAGGTGGGGACGCGTCGATAGCCGGTGGTGGCGGAGACGGGCGGGAGTGCTTTATGGAGAGAGGCCGAGTCGACGAGGGTGGCATCTGAGGAGACAGAGTCGGCCGAAGCGCTGTCCGAGGAGGTCGGATCGACAAGTCTGTCGGCTGCGAGGAGGTGCGCTTGGGCGACATTACCGACGTAGGTGTAGTCAAAGAGGTTATTGTTGTCTCCGATTTGGAAATGCGTCTGGCCGCGCTGGTAGGCTTGGTAGAGACCCACCATCATCTGGCGGTCCCCAGGGCTGGAAACGGGCGATATTTTCACATATGAGTGCTCGATGGGATAGGAAGGTGAAACAAGTGACTTACCCGAAAATGCCAGCGGGACGCAGTGCGACGGTCAGAAGGCCGCCTTTGCCGTTGGCCTCGAGGACGAGCGCCTCCCCTTTGGCTTTAGAGTCGTTGTAAGCATCAAATGGTTTTTCCGGGTAGGGTGCACGTTCGTCGATGTTGGTCACGTCTTTTCCGTCGAATACGACGCCTGCTGAGCTCGTGTAAACCAATTTTCGGACGCCGGCTGCGACTGCAGCGTTTATCACCGCCTGGCTGCCGTCGACGTTGACTTTATAGTAAATCGAGGGGTCTTTGGCACCATGCTGAGGCGAGGCGGTATGTATAATACAGGTCGTGCCAGACTGTGCGGGTCTGTCATTCACATCTTCATTATAGTAAAGTAGTACGAAAGTAAACCCACTTTGCGAATCACGTCGAGGATGTCCTGTTCGTTTGTGATGTCTCCCGAATAAAAGGGGACGTCGTGGTGTCTCTGGACGATGTCAAATACAGAGACGACGTCGCCACGAGCGACGAGCTGTTCGACGATGTGTCTACCGACGAACCCGCTC
>JBBPKY010000459.1:0-21041 GCA_038089495.1 Xerocomellus dryophilus
GGGCCAGTCAGACCTGTGCGTGTGAGTGGATCACCGGCGTATATGTATGCTACTCTGCGGACGAACGAATAAGCAGATAGCATCTTGTATTTTTCCTTTCTTGTTTGCATTTTTCTTGTTGTTTGAATTATTCGGTATGTTCCGTGTAGGAGACATGTATTCGCAACCGTAGGTAGATCGCTCAGATCATTAGTTCGCCGTTAGGGCATCGTGCTAGGTACCATGAACGACACTATCCCAGAAGATGCCAACTTCTCGCACCGCGTACGAGCCTAATGGGGAGGAAAGCGTGTGTAGCGCTGTCACTTCGGTGGGGCAACAATCACACTTCGGAAGTTACAGATAGGATGCACTGCCATATAGCTACCTATCCCGCACTGCTCATCATCGGCCACATGAGGACGTGTGCTCGCCCGTTTTTCCCACTATCGTGGGGAACGAAAGATAGGGGAAATCACCCAAGGCAAGGCTCCCACGAAACGTCCTCGCACGCTATCACCCCTCGAATTAAACCCACGGATTTACGTGTAATCGATGTCGACAACGGGCTCGGTGAGAGTCGAGCTGATGATGATCTGATGCTACCTTCACACTTGTCTTGTTCGGTGATATCTCCGTCGATAGAGTCGTGGTGGGCAGCGCCTGTCGGGAGTCTCGGTCGCACGCGAATGCTGAACCTTGTCATGGTTCATGAACAATATCAGATTTGAACGCTCCACTTTAAGGTACCTTGCGGGACGAGTACCGATCGGTCGGGCAGAGATGAAGGGGCGACGTTGCCAGTCGTCGCCATGGAAACGGACTTGCGGAGCGTGATCAACCCTTTGTACCACGAATATGAACCGAACCAACGGTCGGCGCTTCCAAAGGCCCATCTGAGAACCTGCACGCCGACCAGATGATGGTGTTGCCTCAAGGTTGTACCTCTCCGTTGCTACAGCACTTATGTCATGGAAAGGTCGACTGATCAAACTTGCAGGGCTTCGAAACTGCACCTTGTCTTGTCACTGCGGGAAATGGTCGCGTTGAAAGGGGGCCACTTGCATCTGCCTGACTTCGAAGCCTGATTGCGATCCGCCACACATTCAACTCAGCCCGCTGATAGCACTGCAGAGAAAAGGTAGACCGACGGGTGGCAACGGTTTTTCGTAGTTTGCGCCTCGAGGCTCGGCTTCGGTGTCATGCGTGCACGTGTCTCGGATTCCCGCACCAGCTGAATGGTCACCACGTCTCGGTTCAACAGCGACCACGGCATCACTAAGTTCGTCTTCGCTCCCATAGGTGATGCGCGTCACGTTCCATCGTAGGATGTTGGACGAGAATCTCTTCAGATCGGGTGGGTTATCATCTTGCGTTTTTGTCGCCGATGTCATAGCAATGGTAGACGCATTGAGCATCACCTGGCTTTCGCCTCCCGTTCGTCGATATGCGACGTAGTTGAGATAAGCTTGACCCTATTACCAAGAACATGTTCTGTGCGTTCCTCAGCCAGCCCTTGCTTGGTAAAGCTAGGTTGTCTCTGGAAACATGTTTACAGTGACGTATCTAGACAATCACGTTCAAAGACAAGGTGAGTGTACAGCTCTCAGTCCCCATCTAGATCTCCAGATAAAAAGTCTCTTCGTGGAGGCCGCCAATTGCGGCGAAAAAGAGGCAAGTACCCACTCAGACGGAGGGTCCACGTCAAACCAGCCCTTTTATTCGCCTTGTCGTGAGGAGTCGATGTGTTCAGGGCTGTGTTTGCGCATCCCACCCACACTGCTCACAACAAACAATTCCCCTCAACTGGTCTAGGTAACCTGACTGATATTGCACTGGCCCGCAGTCGGTGTAAAACGACAACCATTCCTCATACCTTATCACCACGACATCGACATCATTCTCCGACGCACATTACCCCACCAAGACGCGCCAGCCTTGCACAACTCGTCCTCCTCCCGGAAACGTGCCGCATCCCCCGCTTTCCACGCCGCATCGGTTTCTAAATCCACGCCCAAGAGTGGTACGAGATGTTGCCGCCTCCCAAGACCGAACCGTTCGTACGCGACGTAACCCACGTAGAGAACGATGTATAACACGACGCCGATGTATGTGGCTACGACGTTCTGACAAGAATGTCGCCGCGTGAGAGACGCGTCCTGACACACGATACGAACACGCACCCTTGCACTGAATGGTTGCACTTTGACTGCCGAATACCCCTCTGCAATGAACATGAGCGTTGCAAGGATGATGATGCCGATGGGTAGCAAGGGGAACAGAGGTTGCGTGTAGGGTAAATCAGAGAGGGGTCGCCCCTGTGCTTTCCATGCCGCTCGAAAACGGAGTGAAATGAATCCAATAGAGCCCCACACCAGCAAAGCCGATATCCCTGCCAAGTTGAGCAACCACGTAAAGACGATACCTTGACCCCATATGGTGGTGAAGAAGGCGAGGAACGACATTGCTAGGGACATGCTGTAAAGTCATCGTGTGGCGCAGTTCTGAGTGGTGCTGGGGATGCTCACAATAATGCAGGAACGGGAACGCCGTTCTTGTTCACCCACCCAAAGATGTGGGGTGCCTGCCCTGTCCTGGCCAACGCAAACAGCATTCGGGAACTTCCATAGAAGGCGGAATTGGTGGCAGACAACACTGCACTGAGCAGGACTGCATTGACGACATGCACGGCGGCACCAAAGCCCGCACGTTGGAATACAACGGTCAGCGGAGACGCTGTCACATCCGAGTCTACAAATCGGGCATGTCAACAACCGCGAATGATACGCAAGGATGAAAGCCTCACTGTACGCTGCCCTTAGTAAAGTCGGATCCTGCCAATTGATGCACAATCCAATAGTTAAGATGGTAAGGGTATAGAAGAGCACAATTCGGAAAAACGTCGCTTTCACGGCACTCGGAACTGCTTTCCATGGGCGAGCCGTCTCACCGGCGGCCACGGCGACAAGCTCCGTTCCTCCAAAAGAGTAAAACGCATACACAAACGTTTGTGCAAAGTTGGCAAATTCGCCAATGAACGCTTGGCCGTTTCGGAAGTTTGAAAGCCCCTGAAACGCGTTCAGTCATGACAACTCCCTGGCGCAGTCACTTACGGGTCCTGGGTGACCTTTTATCCCACCCCAGTCATAAATGAGGCCAACAATGATGAAAAGGATTATCATCACGACCTTGATGGAAGCAAACCAGTATTCCGATTCACCTGTTCAGAGTCAAGCCTGCCAAGCAAATACAGCATGGGAAGATCGTACCGTAGACCCGAACATGTATCAGCTGCATCAAGAATATCGGAGCGATAATCACGAGAGCCCATTGCCAAGGCTGCACTTGAGGTGCCCAAAACTACGTGCCACATTCCATTAGTATATCAACACCCCGTTCACCCAGGTATGAATCATACTTGTAATATCACAGCGGCCGCTGTCAGCTCACTCGCTGATGGAAATCAAAGGGGTGGGGGGGAACAACTCTCCTAACAGCTAGCTAGCCTGTACGTATGTACTCACGTATCGTCAGGCTCCTGTGATAGGACATGAGTTACATGCAACAGAGTGGACATGGACATCACGAACCACTGTAACCAATAATTCCAACCTATACTAAGGGAGTCAATGCTTAAGCTTCTGACTCCAATAGCATGATGTTACCCAGCGTAAATCCGAGCGCAGGGGACACAAATCGACTACCAAACACCGAGAATGCACCAGAGACCGGGAACATAGCAGCCATTTCGCCTCTAGGAGCAGGGTAGACGTGTGGTCATCCCTCAGAGTTCCAAGGGAATAACTCACAGTGTAATGACGACAGTATAGACAAACACACCGACGACTATGTAGGAGAGTAAGGCACTTCCTGGACCAGCGAGTGCAATAGCCTCGGATGGACGAAATGTGAATACATATAGAAACAAAACTAGAACCGCCCTGCTCACCGACCCAGCACTTAAAAAGATGCCTGTCCCAATCGTTCCACCAATGGCTAAACGTGTCCGCTATAAACATGGCCAGGACTGTGATAGAGGCTTGTAGAAACTCACCAATCATCATCAGATGTCGACTCTGCATAGCTCTTTTCGTTTCGTTCTCTGAACTTGTGCTTGTAGAGAACATGGCCCGTAGTAGGTCCAGCCTTGGTCTCTGCCCTCGACCTTCTGTGGCGGTAGGTTGATTCAGATGCAGCTCCTTGTCGTAATCCGTGACCTTTCGCTCTACTGTACTTGAGGATATACGTCGTCTCGGGTGCACGGGACTCCCTGGTGAGGTAGTTGCTGCCATTATTGCTGAAAAAGGTGGCTGGGGAGCCAGGGCGCCGAGTGAACGATTCAGACTCGGAAGAGACAGGAAAGCGAAGAAGAGCGGGGATCATCGTCACTGATCATTTGCTATTAGCAAAGCGCGATCATGACGCACATTTCGGGATCATTTGTCAAGCTTCACTGCCAGTCCGAGTCAATGTACAAGGGGAAGCAGTTTCGACGACAGTACAATGCGAACTGGGTCGAATCGAAGTGCGGAGTTCGTGTTCACTTCGAACATCGAAGCGGAACCAACCATTCTTCGATGCCAAGGAGACTCTAAGTATCTAGTTGAAATACGGTTACAATCTTGGTCCTGCCAACAGGGTATATAGACGGCGTGGTCACAAAAACGTATCGATAATAGAGACAGTGAAAGTGGGCTCGGGGGTGTAGTACACCAACGAACTACTAAGCGATTATAATGCGTCTAATGTTCCAGTGGGAGACGAGAGAAGGGAGGACGATATAACATGTTCATAGAGGGCGTAGGTGTAGGATGGGTGACGCGCGGACGCTAATTAGTTACGGGGGTGAAAGGTGAGCTTGCACTCCATGGCGGCTGGGAAGATGACCTAGGGGACGAGTTTTCTGAGTACAAGTCCACGGACCAAGCGAGCAAACTCACGAAGGCATCCTTGATTTCCATACTCCTCTCGTTGGTTTCAAGGGGTGCTGCAACGTTAAAGTTCCTGATCAATGCCGCAACTATGATTCTCAGCATCATGTAAGCCAAGTTCATCCCTCCACACTGGCGACTTCCAGTCCCGAATGGCATCAGGTACTGCGCCATCTTCTCAGTGGCGTCTGGTCCCTGCAGCCATCGTTCGGGGATGAAAGTATCCGGGGAGGAAAAAATGGTGGGATCACGGTGCATCGACCAACTTTGCGTAGCAACTACCGTCCCTGGAGGCAGGGCATATCCCATTAAATCAAATGATTCATCCAAAGCGCCATTCTTAGAAACGGATGATGGAACAACACGCTCTAGGTCGCTGGGCGCTGCAGTGTACAATCGGAGACCTACGTGAATTGAGTTCCCTGGGTGCCCAGCATAGCCAAGCGGATGCGTTACCTTCTTTGATAAACGCGTTCAAGTACGGGAGCTTCTGGAGGGCAGCCAAGTCTGGCACAACATGACTATCAGGCATGGCTTGGTCAAGTTCCGCTTGTAACTTGCTCATAATGTCATGCCTGCGAGTCAATTCCCAGAAAAAGTATGACAGGGAATTGGAAGTGGTATCGGAGCCCGCGATCCTTCAAATGTCATTAGACCTTCGCTATGGACGTTGCATTAAAAGAGGAACGAACATATGCCCCATCATTTCCGAAATGATATCGTGGTCTGGCATCTGTTGTTGGGGCGAATACTTATATTCAAGGAGGCGCTGCAGCAGAGTAATTCTCTCCGAATCTGAAGCTCCCCCCATGCCTTCTTTGGCGCGCATCTCATACACGCGGGCGCCAACAAACTAAATAGTTCTGTGAATCAGGACTGGAGGCGACGATTCAACAATAAGCGGACACAAACCTCGCCAATGATCCTATCCGAGTCGCAGATCTGGCGCCATCGCTGGTTTGGGATACGGCAAACCAAGTTCCATAAACAAGATGGCATAGTGCTCCGCTGAGAGTAACCAGTCAGCCTGTACCACGAACCTCCTAAACTGAACTTACGACAATTCCCCTCTTTGGGAAGTCAGATATCGCAGTCGCGATCGGATCCATCCCACCGAGGATCCATTTGCTGAGTGCGCCTTGGCGATACCCGTGAGAGGATGAAATGATGACATCAACCATGAAGTGGCGGAACAACGCGAGGCAGTCCAGGGGATATTTACCCCCGACATGCTCGAGAGCCTAATTCATATTGAGACGCGGGAAAAATAGGTTAACTGCCACCTACGGTAATGAGTTCTAAGACATGGTCATGCGCTTCCACCTGGAACAGAGCCAAGTTCGCTGGAGTATAGTGCTGCGCATACCCCTTCCGTCGCACCGCATGCCCGATATGATCGAGGGTAGTCATTCTGCGATCAAATAAGTCCATGTACACAATGATTAAGGAGAGTTGTGATTACGCATGGTTGTTCTCGTTCCTATTAAGGGATGGGTCAGCTTGGGCGAAGGTAGGGTATGAGCGACTAACGTAAGGAGACTCTTGTAGAACTTGCTCTTGTCAAATTTGTAGATGGAGTAAACGCTTCGCATTGATGTGATGTCCTTGAATATCACCTTGTTGGGACCGACACGCACAACTGGGCCGTATTCCTCAAAAAGTCGGTGATTGGTCTTGCATTGTTGGAGGCGGAGAACGTGTGTAGTCATCCAGAAATCGGACACCGCCGCGTACCAGGGACCGGGTATCGCACTCAGGGGAGACAAGAAGAGTTGGTATATTGCGCGCGCGACGACGTAGAATATGACGAGGGAGACGAAGATGGCGAAGATATTGTGGGGTATCCAAGACAGGGAGAGGGCGGGGAGTGTTCCTGTTGATTCCATAGTGATGAAATGTCGGATATGGAGAATACAATTCAAGAACGGGGAGAGGAGTTCAAGGTCGCCTGCGTCGGTGCAGGAGGTGGGGTAGGGGGACGTCCGGGAAAGAAGGAGGGCAGCCGCTGATGAAGAGAAGGGAGTCGACCGACTTTTATACGCATCTCCTCGGAGGTGTGACAAAAACATATCATAACAACAGTCACAAGCAAGAGATTCCACCCGCCGAACATTCGACCGCGTCACATCTACAGACCGAACAAAAGTCGATCGTCTTTCCCGATCGGGATTTTGCCATGTCCCAAAGGACATACACCCACCGAGCCGTGACACCCGGTGATTTTATCGCTCAGTCCACGCCGTAGGGACTGCGAATAGTGCAGATGGTATTTCGCTTGACGCCGCTCCAGACTTATCCGTAATGGGATGCCAGCATGCTGCAAAAAACCCGCAATGACCTATCGTCGAAGTCAGCGAGACTGGCCCTAACGTACGAGACGCCCACAGGAACTGTCTAACCCCCGTTCTGCATAGAAAAGGCACATGATCTGGCTTCGGCGGCGTCCACATGGCACTGTGGGGGAGCTTCAGCTGCGTCTCGAACTCTCGCATTCCTGGATTACGTTTATATTCGAACACAGAATTCGTTCAGCGTAAATCAGAATACAATACGTCAAATCATCACAGGAATGCTGACCGGTGACCTGTCCAACAATCCCCAAAAAGGCGGTGTTAATGAAGCGCCGCCCTCTAGTAAGGCACCGAGTTCCTTGATCGATTTTCATTTTCAGAACCGCGAAGAAGGATGTTCCTTTGGAAACAGGACCGGCCCAAGGGGACTGCAACTCCAGATCATGACCCGCAAGTCATGCCCGAGATCACAAGTAATAAAGCTCTAGGAAGGTAAGCCAGGGGACGTTTCGAAACGTCCAACTAAGAAAAAGGAACGTCCAGTGACGGAAGGTGATACATGGCAACGAAGATAAGAAAAGTGAGGGTGTGGCGGACGCCGCACGGTGAGGCGGTAATGGATGTAACGAAAAGCAGGTCCGCGCTCTGAAACAGCGAGTCTGCGCGATCGACAAAGTTTTACGGAGGATTTTTATGGGCATCACGTGACAATCGATCTCGTCGTTGCAGATACTTACTGGCGGGCAAGTATCCAACGAACGGGAATACTAAACAGTAGGCCATAAGTATGTTGGATCCTTCTGTCTGCGAGTAGGAAGATTCCAGCGGCCAACTTGATCGGGAATCTTGGCGCGGCGCTACTGCAAGCTGCGCTGAGTTTAAAATTTACGATTCAGTGCTCCCGGCGATCCCTCCATCTAGGACCTCTATTCATCGCGCTTCTCGACATTCTCCACGCCTGCGAGCTCCGTTCATCTCCTTGATCCACCGTGTACTACACAAACCTGGCATGTGGTTGTCTCCATCATCCAGGCTTGGCCAACTTGGTCTGCAATCTTCCGTCCATTGTCAAGTATTAATACCGATCACCATACGTGGAAGTGCACTAACACTGGATCTGCCTCGTGGTTGCGTCTTTTCGGGATAAAGCGCCGACGCCATGGAAGGGTGAGATCATTTCACCGCAACTCAATCGCCCTGGGTAGTCTTACCAACCTTTATCTACCGCCTTTTGCCTCATGTAGTATCATCGCTTTAATCCCGGCCGGCTTCCTTTTCCAAGCTGCTCGATCGCTATCAATTGGTCACAGTGGCGTAGTTGCATCTGTCCGTTGCCCGGGTTGTCCATGCGCGAAATCCCGTCAAAACGCCACCCGGTTCCTCAAAGAGCAACACAGATAGTGCATCTTCCGTCTCCTCGGAAAATGATGTATTAGCCTTTCAGCTAACGCTAGCATCAGATCAGATCGATGTCGAAATACTGACCGCCACGGTGAGAGTCAGACGCCAATTCACGCGTAGACCACTGCCATTGGAGTCTAAGGACCAACAGTATCGCGCGAAACAATTCTCGCATACCCCGCCCCTTGTCTCGTCTGCTCTCTCTCACGTGCATGGTCAACGATTGCGCAAGCGGGCCATTCGGGATCGGTTGTCATACCGGAGTTTACAGCGAAGCCCTGGGTGGTGATGATAAAGGTCTGGTCGAGCCTCGCCCGAGCTTTCGAAGGACTAATAGAAGACTCTAAGAGTAGATGTGTTACGGTGAGCCAGTGTTGGAGAGCAAATTACTGGGAGTGAGTGCTCGTGCATTCGAGCATCTTCTCGTCCGACTCGGAAAGCGTCCTTCAAGAGGCGTCCGAATTATGCTTATCGACTACATGGAAGCGACCGCCCCCCCACCACCCATCCATGTTGAAATATTTCCCTGGCAGGTCACGTTCAATGCACCAAGTCATGACGAGTCGACCTCGAGACTCTTTGCGGGTGGAGAGCGCGTCACAGAGAGATCGCACATCGGCAGCGAACGTAGTATCCACCCCACCTTTTGGCAGCCCTGTCCGAAATATGATGTTATGTAACTCCAGCACCTCCAATGCAGGTGCGAATATCCGATTTGGACCTCGATCTGCGAGTGCGCCATAATTCTCTGTGCAATCGTGAGGAGTGAGGGCGAACACGGAAGCTAGGTCTGGCATGTAGCCTTGACTCAGTTTGAGGTACCGTAGACCTTGAAAACGTCCCAGGAGTTCCCTCCAGAAGGCCGACGAGAACGGAGGATAGCAGTGTAAATGAACACTCTGAAAGTTTGTCAAAGGTGAGAGGTCGCTTATGATGCTCTCCACTGTCGACGAGCCCCGGCCAAGGATGACCTGGAGAGGAATATTACAGCCCCAGTGCCAGTCTGCGTATAATTCGGAAACGGAAGGGTTGCAGTCGCGTTCCGATGCACTGAAGGTGATTTTCGCCTTTGCACTGAATTCAATGGCCAATGAAAGGATTGTCTGTCTGCAAGGTTCCTGATTTTTGAACATGCTGAGTCTTCGTGCAAGAAGCGAACAGAGCGGGGCATAAGCATCAGGAGAGGAATCGCGTTCGGAATCGCACTCTAGCCTGACTTGTGTTTTCAATGGGACGCTTACGCAAGAAAGTAAGGCGATAACCGTCGAAAGTGGAGCGGTGATCCAAAGGCGAGAAAGACGGGGTAGATGGATCTTCTTGGAGACATTGAAGGCTGGACTAGAGAGCAAACCAGGAGCGCCAGCAAGGGCATCTTCGAGATATAGATGTATGAGGTCTGGCATACAACTCAGCATGGCTAGGAACTCCATCATGCTCTGCTGAAACCGAACAGGGACGTAATGCAGACTGAGGGTCGTCAAACCACTCAGTTTGAACGAATTCAATGGCACCGGACAGTCTGTGAGCTCGAGGGTGCGGAGGGCTGGAGTGGCTCCATCAAAGAGTGGGTAAGGCCACCCGGAAGGATTGCCGGACATCGAAATTTTCAGGGTTTGCAGGTGTGGAGCGCACGAGGAAAGCGTGAAAAGGATCTCATGGGAATGCAGGGTCGGAAGGTCAAGGCGGAGCTCTTGAATACGCTCTACATGATCCATCACCTGCTCCACAAGGTGTAACACCCGACATCCCGTATTCACGTGTAGCTTCAACGATCCCTGCTTCGATCTTGCTAATAACTCTTCTGTCCAGCGCTGCGACGTCATGAAAATGTGTGTCCACAGAGTCGGGCAATTCAGAGCGACCTCGCGCCAGTGACGGCAAACGTACGAAACGTTGACCCAACTAGGTGCAGTGGGAGTTAGATGACCGATATCACTGCTATGATCATGATAGTCACGAGCGCGATGAATAAATACGATTTCAAGGATCTCGGTTGGAAGGCGAAAAATGAAGGAAAGGGAATTCCTTTGAGCATAGAGGTTGAATAACGTCGCCTTTTGTCTAATAATTTCTTCATCGATGCGCGCTATGTCCATGGTCGCCGTGTCGTATGTTGGCATAGATGATGCTGAAGGTAGGTTGTGCACGTTCGCCGTTGGCGGGATTTACCAACGAGAAACAAAAGCGCGACGCTTGGTGTGGGATCAGCGTCCACATCACGATAATTATTTGAAAACTTCAGATACCTCGTGAAGCGGCGGTATGTGTAGACTGTTCTAGAGGAGACTGCACTTGGAGCCCCTGTCCGCAGCTTTTATAGTGTGGAAACGACAAACCTAATGGGATCCATCCTCGGCTTTCCCCGACTTGGTACGAATTATCGTCGTTCAAAACGTTCACTGGTTCTGGCCCTGTGATTACCTCCAGAATCCCTCTTGACGCCTACTATTTTCTTCGTCGAAACAACTTACGAAGCAGTCCAAGTCTATACAGCACGCCTACGACAAAACAACAGTGATACTCAAGGGAAACCTGCTCTGGTGCTATCTCATTACACTCAAAAAAACTCGCGCGCGGTGCCAGTGCATCCAGCGTGTTTGCTAATCGGTGGCCACTAACTATCCTCACTTCTACTACCCGGATGAGGTGTCATTTCTTTTGTCACCCACATAACATGTTCGTCGTGTTGTTGTGGACGTCAAGGGTAACGTCGACAGTCAGCCTCCTTCAAATATAGCTCACCTTGGAGGCTGGCGGCGACATCTCAACTAGCAATTTTATTATGACACAAGGAATCATATGAACAATAAATGAAGCCGAGCGTCACCGCAGCCAAGTTTGCATTGATTTTCGCCCTACCAGAGTATCGTGATCTACATAAGACGTACAATTCGCCACCTTACACAGATCGAATGTGGTAAGTACAGGCCACGTTCAAACACGGCAACGAGAAATTATCTTCCCGACCCGGAGTCAACCCTCATGGAAACCGTTTCGTTCGACCGGGTAACCCGCCATGAGTACGCCTGGTTGAGCAGGTCGTTGAGCAGGTCGTTGAGCAGGTCCACCTCATCAATCGTCTTCTTCTGCATCTTGTTCAGCACAATGCTCAACATCGTCGTGTTGGAAACGATGTGCACACACTGGTCCGGGAGGTTGGAATCCTCCAGGTTATCTCGAACGCCTTTCCTTGTCTCCTCGATGAATTGCTTGTGCGCGGCCTTGTACAACTTGTTATGTCGCTCGACATCTTCCTCTTCCTCACTGTCGTGTCCCTTCTCTTTCATGATATTTCGGATATACTGGTCGGCTTTCGAATGGACAATGTACGTGGGAATATTGAATCTTCTCGCGTTGACAAGGATGGCGATGTCAGTCACGGTGAAGCGGTTGTCGAAGAGCACGACGATGAAGTCAAAGACGTAGAGCCCTTGGTCGTTGAAATACTGCCAATCGCGACATTTGAGGGTACCCGCGCCAGGAATGTCATACCAGACGAATGGGTTCTCGGGATTGGTGTCTGGGTATCTGGTCATCTGGAGTGCCGTCTCTGTGACTCCCACAGGTGCGGAACCTGCGTCTCGGCTGCGCAGACCACGGAACGCGTTAACGAGGGAGGACTTGCCATCCCAGAGATGCCAATCCATTTATCGAATTGTATACGCACGGATTATGATTATGGGATATTTCGCCCGGTACGGCCTCCATAGTATTGCTCGTAATGACTCGAGTTCTACTAGGGCTCCGTTTTGAGTCGTGCTCGTCGACGCGCTTGGTTTGCATGGTGGGTCAGCTGGGACGTTTTGCGGATGTGGCCCAGGCACATTCCTGAACCTGCGTGAACCAGTGCTGACTTGCCTCGTCTCCAGCTAGCGACTTCGTTTCGACTCGTTTCGAGTCGCAGCGCGCGTCGCTCGTTGCGCCATCCCGTTTCATCTTGTATTCCGTCCACCTCGACTCCGTCGCTATGGCGATCCCAATTTTCCTCGATGCCCCTCGATGTCTCCTCTAGGTTCAACTGACTGGCCCATTATTTCGGCGTTCGTTTCGTCGCGCCGCGATTCCTATAGCCTCTTGGGCTGTCCTGATCGCTCGCTAGGTTGCCTAGTACGACCGCTTCGACGTGTGCGTCTCGTTACTGGTAGACGCGTATCCACTGCCCGCATCTGGCTTCCACTCTCCCTCGCTCAGTCGTTGTGCGGGTTCGTCAGGTAGTTGTTGTGGTCTAGGTGAGTCATTTGGCGCGTTCTTCACTTGTTCTGGGCGCTGGCGTGACTCGTGCATAGCTGACAACTTCAGCGTGACTCGCTGCGAGTCACCGCGCCGTTCGTCGTTCCGTCGCTGCTACCTCGTCCGCCATCCTCTCCATATCCCTGAACCGCTCCGGGGCCGTAGACGGCTCTCGTATCGCATTCCGACTCGTTCGTCGTGTCTGCGCAGTCTCATAGCTTCGTGGCTCGTCCACTGGACCTGCCTTCTTTCCGTCTATGAGCAAACCAGGCCACTGATTCGTGCGACATTTTCTACGGGAAGAAATAAACCACATTCCTGGAGGCACGTTGGCGGTGGGTATGGTGGGTTTAGACAGGCGTTTCACCTCCTGCCAGGCAGTGCCACCCAAACGACGATTTTCGTACCGATCTTCAAATGGAAGGTCTGCATTTCGTTTCACATTCGAAGCCATTCTTAGCCTCTCAAAATCTGTTGTGTTAATACCGATCGCACGTCCCTACATGGAGGTAGACTGACATAGTATCTGCCTCGCTGTTGGGTATTTTGGGTATAAAGTACTTATTGCAACTCGATCACCCTCAGTGGCCTTATCACACACACTATTTACCGCTCTTTACCTGCTGTAGTACACGTCATCGATTTCATGACAACCGGTTCCTTGTCCAAGATCGGATCAGATCGACACCCAAATACTGACCGCCAGGATCAAAGTCAGAAGCCAACTTTTGCGCGGACCGCTGACGGCCTCTTTTCCGTTGGAGCTCTGAGCGACACTTGCACCGAGTGTACTCCCAGACCAACAGTATCGTGTGAAACAATCTTCGCATACTCCGCTTCTCGTCTCGCCTGCTCTCTCGCGTGCACGGTCCACGATTGCACATGCCAGGCAAGCGGGCCACTCGGGATCGGTTGTCATACTGGAATTTTCAGGGTAGCCCTGGGTGGCGATGATAAAGGTCTGGTCGAGCATCGCCTGAATTTCCGAAGAACTATAGGAGACTTGCTCTGTAGATGTGTTAGTCACAGGTGCTTCGCCATTGTAAGGAGGCCCGCCGTTCGCGAGATATATTACGAGAGGCGTGCTTTCGTTTGCACTCGTCGTGTTGCATCCAAAGAACGTCGGCCTCGTGCTGAGGTTCTGCGCAGTGAATTCTCCAAGAGATGTTGGCACAGGAGGGAACGAGTACGCTGATGAGAGCAACATGGACCGGTTTTGTGTAGCCTGATAACCGATCATCACTAACAACCTTTGTATGAAATGGCAACTCACGATCAACGAGCTCCCATCGGCGAAATTGTTAACATCCGAGGTCTGTGGGGTGTCAAGCTACTAGCGACAGCAAGGCTAGCACTCTACTCACAGCATCAATTGCCAATATGGTATCCAGGCCACGGGCTTTCACGAGCAAGGGTTGCATCGGAATGATTTCTCCATCCTCACCACCATCCACGAGGCTGAGATCCGTCTGGTTTGACGATATGAAAGTATCCGGTGCGACGCCATAAAATGGATTTGGCCACGATGCAACATCGAGTTCAATACCTGACTCTGGCAGGAGCGAATTTAGCAAAGAAAGCTCAGTGCCGAATGTAGAATCCAGGGTGTTCTAATGGTCTTAAGCCAGTGGACGGCAACATTAAACGGTGAACCTACAGTGAGGTTGTATTCGTTGAATAGCTCAGAAGAGGACCCAGCCACTAGTGCTGACTGGTCATAGTTCGTAATGCAGATGCTGTTATTCCTCGTGCCCAAGTACTTTGTTGGCGCGAACGCGGATAACATGGGGTCAAAGGAGCCCATCTCAACTATGGTCCAATGTTAGCGTCAACACCCATGAACGGACCGCTTATACTGACAGACGTTGAACTCAATTATAGGATTGGAAGTTGGTATGAAATCCCCAGCTATAACGTTCGACATATTTTGGCTTGATGCAGAGAGGTCTGACACGACAATTGGAAATGGCATCGCGTATGACGTGAACGATTCACTGGCATCTGTTTGTTAGTACATTGCCATTTCACCTGTCCCTCGGTACTCAAGCACTCACGTTTCGGCGACTGATGACCACAGAATCCCCGCACCATGGGTGTAGGACTCATCGTAGAAATTCGATGGGAATGTGCCGTTAGCGAAATGTCTTGCCAATGCACGCGCCCAAAAGTCGGCAAACGTCACAGTATAACCAGCGTCGTACTTTCCCTGCAATTCCTCGACCAGATCGGTGAGGTACTCAGTATCAGTAATGAGATCGGAACTAGGAGCGTAGAGGCTGTATTCAGCGTTCCAACCGCCCCACGAGTTGTTAGCGATGGTAGGATTAGGGTATCCGAAGATGAGCTCCTGCATTGTTGGGAAGTTGGCTTGTGCAAGGGACGTCAAAAGCCATGATCCTCCCGACAATCCTGCCAAGTAGGTTGCCGTTTGAAGCAACCCCCCTACACCGGCACTGTTTGAGGAGGCGTTCCTCCCATCCAACGCATTCAGGACGCCGGCACCGAAAATCGCAGCCCGGTAGCTTCCTCCGCTCGTTGCAATACCGAGGTTAGGAGTCTGCGAGCTGGACCCGCCCAGGATGCTAGACACGTACGAGGGCAGTGTGACATTGGTGGCCTCGACGTTTGCAAGGTAGGTTTTCCAGGCCTGCGGGATGACTTGCGATCGGCGAGCTTGGACATACGCGGCTTCGGAGGTGGAGAGGGTTTGGTTCCCGGGTGATCCCGCCATGCGAACGAGCGTGAAGCCCTGTGGACAGGATCCTGCCACTGGCGTATATGCCTGCGAGGCAATACTCTGCGCTGTGACTAGCCATGCCGAAAACGATAGCAGACAAAGCCAGGTAGTGATGTTGATTGCCAAGTTCTGCAACATCACGCCCAGGTTCAATCAAGAGAGGAAAGGGAAGAGGAGGTAGTTGCTTGGCCTGATCAGTCCGTTGATTTATAAATGCTGAAACGGCCCACGCATAGAGAAATCATTCAGGCGAACGTGAGACACCGGTTCGAGATGTGGCAGTTCGACGTGGTTACTCGCCTAACACAGCTTTCCATCAATCGTTCGCCAAATTACTGGTTGGGGCAAGGTTGGGGTCTACTTACACCGTGGCCGTCTTCGAACATCGAAGTGAACCGAACTCCACCACTTGTTTCGACTCGACTCAGTTCGCAGCAACACTACAGTACAAGTTCTGACAAAACCCCTCAGGCACAATTGAAATTCGACCGGGGAAGGATGTCACGTACGCATCATGATGCATAAGCCAACTACCGAATGATAGGGAGCGCAAGCAGCGCGAGTGAGGGGGCCATATTATAAAGTGGTAGTCCCGTCGGAAGCCCTACCAAGTAGCGACCCGCGTGAGCTATGTATTTGACAGCATCTGGACGTCAGCAGCGTCCAATCTCCCAAATATAGGCTGCTTGCACACACACGAGACCAGCGGCCACCTTCCCCACGACCGCTATAAATAATCGTGGTTCACCTACCAGAAGTGCCTTGAGACTTGCTGTATTTACGCTTTCGATCACCCTGCAAACGACGATAGAGTGGCCTAGAAAGAACAAATCTACAAGCATCGGTTTTAATCATCTGACGTCCGAGCTCAGGGCGGACTTGGTAAGACTGATTGTAATTCAAGGGCGTACGTCAGGAAGGGCGCGTGCCTTTCAAGGGACTTTCTTCGTTAACCTCCGACCCGATAACACTGAGGTGCGTGCGAAAAGATGGGTGGGGATCCAAGTGGACGAGTATGAGAGCGCCAACAGTCACAGAGAAGCGGGGATTCCCGGACTGCCGAGGCCTGAAAAGGGGTGATGGCCAATTACGGAAGCTCAACCTGCTGGCGCCGCATTTCTCTCGAGCTGACCACCGTGACCCACCCGCGGGTCATCCACCGTCATCTGTGCGGGCAGCCAACCCGGTTACTCTCTTCCTTGTCTTACTGGTAGGACACTATCAAAATATCTTCGAGCATTCATTGATCGTGCTCTGCGCCAAGGTGCTGCGCACGAAACCTGTTCACTGGATATACTCTAGTTCGGACAAGGAGTTATGGCTCCACCAGTAGCTGTATACGTCGTTGCAGCTGTCGTAGGTGTAGCAGCGGTGTTTGCGTTCAAAGAGGTATGTTCATTTTGCGCGCTCTGCATCCCCAACGAAGAAGCACGTGCACTCACACGCCCCTCATCTGCTGCTTCTCGTCTTACTCTCTTTACCCTCCAGTACGTTTACGAACCGCATATAGCCCCTACATTTGAAGCATGGGCTGAAGACTTTCTTGAGCGGAGACGCGCAGCACGCAGCAGACGTGCAAGCGCCGTTCCAGTGAGGACGTCTCGTCGTCGCAATTCATCCTCTCCCTCCGATCCATCACATCACGACAATGATCCTCAGAGAGATCGGGATGAGAGCGATAGAATACTAGGGCCGAACGATTTTGTAGATGGGTTCGAGCTAGAAGCACTCGCTTCGAGAGAGGTAGATGAATGGCGGAATGAGGTACTCAGAAGCCAGGAAAGGACACAGAACGGTCTGAGAAGGCGAACAACAAATCGACTCACGGATGAATTTGATGGTTTCGACAGCACGAGCATAACTCTAGATGAGGTGAGTGCCCGATGTTGTCCTTACATTCAGGCGTCCTCAATCCAGTCAAGTCCTTCGCGTCTCTTACGCACACCCCACTCGCATCGACACACGTGATCTCGAATGTTTCCTCCCCAATTACAGCTAGTACCGTGTCGCTGCCTCAGACGCCGACTCGTCGCTTCCGGTCTGAATCTCAGTCGACGGCAACACAAGGGGATGTTAGTACATTAATCATAGCTCCACGCTCTTCGCCTTCCCCTATTCATGAGATACCGGTGATGTTTCCGAGGATGGAACCCCCCGACTCCGCTGTCCCGACACCCCGCCCACCCACCGATAGCGACCATCTTGACGTCACTCTTCCGGCCCACCTTGCAATTCCCGCCGCTGACTGCCGTTCGCCCGTAACCGAAGGTGCCCCACACCCCTTGCCATTCACGCCAACTTACCAAGTCATGGCTGATGATTCTCCATTTGGTCCCCTCCTTCCGGACACGCCCCGTTCAACCGCAGAGATGTATGGAGAAAGGCCGTTTTCCCCGATTACGAGGTTGATGGGATCTTCGTCTGGCTTTGTGTCTGCCGCTGGGTCAAAGGGGACGTCTTCCAATGCCAATTCTATGAGTTCAAGCCGAACGCTTGGAAGTTCTGGAGTTCTCAGGAAACGCAGCGGACTCGTGAATGAAGTGGTAACGAGTGGATCCGATGACGATAGCGACGAAGAAAACCATCCGCGTGCTTCCACGCCTACTTTCACACTCGCGAACCCGGGTCCAGGAACGAATGAATCAGTCATTTCTTCTCTCTCAGAGCGGTACCCAGCTCCACCCACGCCTCCTGTAATCATTTCCCCACCTGCATCTTCTGTCGGTGTCATCTCAGCACCTTCATCGCCCCGCAGTGGCGGTTCAGAGGTTGTGGTGCACCATGATGCTACGGCCACAGAACCAGCCCCATCTCATCCCCTTCCCCAGACTCATTCTTCTTTACCCTTACTTCGGTTGCCCTCAGATTCTTCGAGCCCGGGTCTGATATCTCGATCACGATCCTCAACACATTCAGCAACGTCTCCGGCTCTCTCTTACGCCTCTTTCCTTTCCCCAATGCCTATTAGCCGTGCTGCCTCCGAGTCCGAAGGGGACGAGTTCTTGTCGGTCGCCAGTGATGATAGCGATTGGAATGCATCACCTGTGACACCCAGCGGACGTACGGAACCCGTGCAGGATAGCGCGAATAATCCATTCCTCGACTTTGAGCACCTAACGCACGATATCAGAGGGAGCGGTTCTGAGCATGGGGACGGGAGCGAAGGGAGTGAGGTGCTTGTTTCTGACCTCGGACAGGAAGGCGCGAGCGAGGTGGGCAGTGACGAGAGCTGGGGGAGTGCGAGAAAGCACTAGATTGGGAGGTAAGGATTTCTGGCTAAGTTGGGCAAAGCAACTAGATACAGATGCGCTCTGCCAGGGGCTGATACACGGTGGCTCCGATCTCCATGACCTGCGTTTTACCCATTGCTTTACTCGCGAGCCGTGTTTTCTTTCGGGTAAATTTTACAATCTGGTGCTGTGTTTTGCTTAGTTTTGGTATCTCTGTTTTTTTGCCATGTATAGTACTTGTGTAACCAACTCAGACTATCGAGTCTGTACAACCACCGACTGTGTTGGCAAGTGCCGCACTCATTGCTAGCAGATGACGTGCATGCTCGAACATGCTCAACGCAAAGATTTTTTTACTAATGACTTAGTAGGTGTATACATTTACGTTGAAATATATATACTCTCAGCAGATTGACTTGTGATTCTATGGGCGGTTCGACGGTATCTTTAGTTTAGTCCTTGCGTGCCCGCTTCTTGGAAGCACCGTTCTGCATCTCGACATCTCCATTCGCCGTAGTGAAGTAGTCCAGAGATCCCTTGGGGTCAGCCTTGATGGTCTTGTCACCTTCAGTCCAGCCGACGGGGCAGACCTCGCCATGCTTGTCCTGTAGCGCTAGATTGAGAGCGGTTCCACAACAAAATTATCAAACGAACCGTAAATTGGAACGCTTGCAACAGACGGATGGTCTCATCGACAGAACGACCGACCGGTAAGTCGTTCACCGTGATTTGCCTAAAACCACGCGATGAGCCGCTTTGAACGTACGTCGGCTCCATAGGACATCATCGCGTACCTTACGATGCCCTTTGGATCGATAATGAAAAGACCTCGGAGAGAGATACCCTCTTCCTCGATGAGAACGTCGTAATCACGTGAGATCTGCATGCTCCTGTCGGCTATCAGAGGAAGTTTCAAGTCGGGTCCAAGACCACCCTGCTTCCTTGGTTGTTGAGCCCAAGCAAAGTGCGAGTACTGCGAATCAGTCGAGACACCTGTTAAACGTGAGTAATCACTGTCTCTGTGTTGGAGGACTACCGACCGAGGACGACAGCGTCGAGTTGATTGAACCGAGGAAGGGCATCATTGAACGCAAGAATCTCGGTGGGGCAAACGAATGTAAAGTCCCTGTGGCGACGCCGTTCAGCTTATAGTAACGGTCATTTTAAGACCGTGGTTGGAAACCTACATAGGGTAAAAGAAAAGAACAACCCTGTAAAAAAAATCGAAGCTGAAACAACTACTTGAATTAAGAAGACCTACCATTGCCCCAGATAATCTGCGAGAGAGATATCTTTGAACATACCCTCGACGACGGCTGTCGCCTTGAATGCAGGGGCGGGACGTTGAACTCGAGCGACCATGGCGACCAGGAAAGAAATGAGAAGACCCGATGAGTCACATCGCGCCATTTATTTCATGTCGAGACGCGTTATGTACGCTTGTTTCGTTCTCCCCAAATTTGGACTTCACTCGACACACAGTGCCCTTGTGGTACCGCACATACAAGCACGAACCTGCCTTTACTTCCGCATGAAACTATTGGGGTCGGGCTTATGCTCATTCCGGTGACAGTGGGGCCGCCGTGAGCTTGCTCATTTCCTGATCACACGCCACCCTGCCTAAACCTCACTTCCACCCCCCAGGAGCCCAGGACCAGCCGGGTATGTGTTCTCTGGAGAGGTGCCGATGTTCCGGAGGTATTGTCGCCCCTGTGATTATTAAACCAGAGTGGGCTGGTACGCACATCGTATGGACTCCATCCGGGGTGATGAAACGCCGATGGTAAACAGGCCCTGCGAAATCAAGCGTAATTAAGAGGACGCAGTCACGGTAGCTAAACGTGCATTCTCGCCGAAACGGTGTCCGATTTTTGGAAGAGATCACGGAACCCCAATCTCAGACCAAGGTTACGACTTCCGGGCCATTCTACTACTGGACTTTTGCTAGTTTTGCCTGCATCCAGTCTGTTTTGTCTAGATCTTCAGTGAATGAGCCAACTGCTTCCCCTCGGTATTAGTCTTTGTTTCAAGTCGACAGTCCTGGTACGGAATATGTTTTTTTGCTCCAACATTAGTTTTAGGGAGCTCCTTCTTTCAAAATAGCGAAACGACGAAGATTCTAGCTCACGGTATTGTTAATCAGACTTTCCAGTGGAGATTACAAGAGTTCTGAGGCTATCGACATATATAGAACAATCACGCTCCCGTAGGCCTAGTAGGTACGAATGCATCAACCCTATTC